>JAMALN010000009.1:0-218495 GCA_023630115.1 Cutaneotrichosporon sp. PK4640 | reverse complement strand
CAGACGCCAGACCCAGGGGGAGAGGGGAGGGGGGGAAGGGAACTGGGGGGGGGGGGAGGGTACGAGGGATGACTGGAGCAAGGGCCACCTTGTGAGAGTGAGAGGTTGAGACGCCAGACGCCAGACGGCGGGGGCAGCGTTGGGTCAATGCGCAAAGGGACACACAAGGGGCAATCCCAGGCATCTCTCAAGCATCCCAGGCGTCCTCGCGGGAATCCACCACACCAGGGCTAAAACAGAACGAGGGCGCACAGAGGGTATGACTGCAAAGGGCCCAAGGGGGAAGCACAAGGGGAAAGAGGCAGAGCATGCGCACAGATACCCTTTCAAGCTTTCAAAACGGGAGCTCCAAAATTCCAAAACGCCAATTCAGGCAACCATGGTCTGGCCTTGTACACTGGCCAAAGTGGGGGGAGCAAGGGGGCGCATAGACCACTTCGGCCACCTGCTTGCATCAAAGGCGCAGTTTCAAGAATCCCTGACGGCAGGGATCGCGAGGACCTTTTGTCGTAACATGGACCTTTTCTTCTGTGCCCGGTGCCACAGAGCATGCACGCTACCCGTCATGCCGTCAACTTCCGGACCTATCTCCCTCTCTCCCTCTCTCCCTCTCTAGCCCTCCCCTTCTTTGCGTTGTAAGCGACACCAGACGCGCCCCGTGCGTCCCATTCACTCACACCCTCCACACAGACTGACCATGCCCCATGTCCCATGTCCCCGCGCCCCCTGCACCCACGCCTAACGTCTTCCCTTCGGGACCCAGCGATTCCGACACGGTGTGACACGACGCCAGACCCCTTAACCCCCTTTGTCGCGTCTCGTCCAACGCGTCCACCACTCCAATCTCTAGCCTCCGAGCCTCCGAGCCATCAACCACGAAATTGACTTGCGCAGCGCCACTGCATCGCATCCCAAGGCACCTGGACACCTGGGCGCCTCGAGGATCATGGAGGGCGCAGAGGAACCACAGCCACATGCTGCGGCGCAGCGGGCGATCAGGCGATCGATCCCAGGCGATGCATTGTGTGCTTGACACCGGGCGGTGGCGCGATGGGGCGCGATGGGGAGGGATCGGCCAGGCATGTCAGTCGGGCGGGGGCGCCGGCGCGCTAGACTGTCGCTGTGTGACGAGGACGCGTGACGAGGGCGCGAGGGCGTCCATTCTTACGACCGACATGGCAACCACGGCGCATCTGTCGTCTGCGGATCTCTGGGAAACTGCACACACACCAACGCCGACTTCTCTGCATGCTCTGCGCAACACCCACACAGCAACAGTTCCAACGTGCGCCGACGTCGCTAAGCAGCGCCTCAAGATCGCCGGAGATTCCTTGGAGCGTGGATTCAGCCTCGCTTCGAGCCGACGTGTGCCGGGCTCATGCCGTCAGCGACCAAAGGTGCGATGCGAAGGCGCAAGGTTGTCGAGGCAAATGGCCTCGTGGCCATGAGGCCACCATGCGCTGTACGTGCGTGTGGCGTTGATCTGCGACTGTATTTTAGTGAGACAGACACTAGATTAGCAGAGACAGACTCATTAACCACGGCAAACCTAATACGATTATACAACCCACGTGCGAAGAGGTGACAGCCATGGCGGGACCAACCAACACCACGGCCAACCTCCACCCAACGGTCAAGCCCAACTCCGTCATCGACATGGCAATGGCCCGTGCCCACGGTGTTGGTCGATCTCCAACCACAATCAACACTCACACTAGCCGCTCTCGATCAACCCCCACATCTCGCTTCCACCTTGCATCCTCTTCTCCCTTCTTCATGTCAAACGACAACATGCCTCGCCCCCCCCGCATCCCACCACCCGTACCCCCAAAGCCAAGGCTCGCAGCTCGTGCCGCTCACACACACTCCCACCACTCGCATGCTTCTCCCGTCACCCTCCCAAACGCCCCTCCACTCCCGAACACACCGCAACCGCAGATCCACCTCAACACAACAGTGACGCCCCCGCTCCGTGCCGCACGCCCATCCCCTCCTCGCGGGCGTGCGCTGGCCGAGCGCCCTGGCCTCGTGCCACACCAAGACGAGGCGTACTCGCACACCCACACATCAAGCTTCTACTCGTCATACTCTGCATCCAGCTCCAGCTCGTCGCTACAGGGTGGGAAGCGCATAAGGGCACTCAACGCCGTGTCGTCCGTGACGCAGTCGCATGCGTTTCAGACTACGTCTGGCGCAGCGGCCGGCTTCACCTCGCGCGCCCGCGGGTTGCTCGGGACTGCGGCGAGCTTCGCTGCGGGCGCAGCGAGCCAGGCGGCCAGCTCGGTTGCCGCAGCTAGTGCGGGGACAGAGAAGCCGCAGACGTGGGGCGAGTGGGCGCGCGAGTGGCGCGACGGGCGCAAGAGCGGCGTCAAGGGCACCGAAGTCCTCAACTTACTCCCCGGTTGGGCGGTGAAGCGCCCCTGCAAGGATGGCGGCGAAGATGGTGAGTGGAGCGGGGCGTGAGAACCGGCTGACAGCAGCATTCGATTTGCACGTCTCGACGGCAGGGTTCTGCTCGTTCATCCGCGACCCATCGAATGCGACGCGGACACAGCGCGCTCTGATGGGCATCGCGAAGCGGTTCGCGGCCCTGCCATCCCTTCCTGTCGAGTCGCAGGTGTCGCAGGTCATGAACGAGGCTTTGACAGACGAGCCAGCACCCCTGGACTTTCCCGCAGCCGACCAGCCGCAGTCCGCGACTCGCTCAAGGGAGGCGTCGCGTCCGGCGGCAAGCGAAGCAACCGACTCCCCGCCGCCCAGTAGAAGCAACACAAGCGACGTCGCCTTTGCCAACCCCGAGTTCCTCTCTCTGGCGCACGAGTACCTGGACTCGCGCCTGCGCCCGTTCTGGTCGAGCGTGCTTCCATTCCGCCGTGTGGCCCTGAGCATGTACACGATTCCCCTCCCGCAGAAGAGCGGCGAGGCGCCACCAAAGCCCGACGCCGAGCTGTTCCGCCAGGAGCCGTTGATGAGAACGACCTTCACGACGAATGGCCAGGGGCACTTTGCTCACCACTTTGTCATCCCGTGGCAGCGGATCTGTACGCACCCGCAGTCGGTCCCGATGGCATTTGCCGACGACCCGGCAAACGACCGCACGGACTGGGGCCTCGTGATCCACGCCGAGCTCCTCAGCGAGGAGGGGCCTGACCGGCTCGTCCAGGCGTCGCCGTCCGAGACGCCGTACGAGGAGCGGGTGCCGCGGAGAGTGTCGAGCGCGACCAGCTTCTTCTCGAGCGCCGAGCCGCCGAACCAGAATGACGGCGACGGGGAACAGGAGATGGGTCTCATGGGTCTCGGCATCGGCAGGACAGCAGTCACGTCCGATGTCGTGGTTGGCGTATCCAGACCGGGCGGCATCCGCATAATCTCGGACCTCGACGACACGGTCAAGCACAGCGACATCCTCAGCGGGCCGCGCGAAGTGTTCCGCAACGTCTTCTGCCGTCGCCTCGAGGACATTGCCGTGCCGGGCATGAGCGAGCTGTACCAGCACCTGACGAAGGAGGGCCTGAGCAGCCTGCATTTTGTGTCCAACTCGCCTTTCGAATTGTTCCCGATCGTCGCCGACTTCTTCAAGCTGCACCGCTTCCCGACGTACTACTCACTCAAGCTCAAGTTCTACGGCGGGCGATCTATCGTGACGTCGCTCTTCGAGCCGGCGGGCGAGCGCAAGCGCCCCTCTATCCTCGAGATCTTGGACGAGTTTGACGACTCCACCTTCATCCTGATCGGTGACTCGGGCGAGCAGGACCTCGAGCTGTACACCGCGATCGCGCACGAGCGGCCAACCCAGATCGCGGCCATCTTCATCCGCGACGTCACCTCGGGGCGGGTGGACGAGCTGCGCCGCCTTGCAGGGGGTGACGGCACGCGTCTTGACAAGGACATCGGGAACATGAAGCTCGAGAGCCCTCCATCTGGTGCGAGCGGGGCCAGCACGCCCACCAGGCCCTCTAAGGAGGACATAGACGGCACGATGGCCGAGCTACAGGAGCTCAGCGCGAGCGAGCAGAAGCTCCTCCGCCGCGCTGCGCAGTGGGAGTTCCGCGTGCAGCGGGCGTACGAGCAGGTGCCTGAGAGGGTGCCCCTCGTGTTCTTCAAGGAGGCCGAGGAGATTGAGAGCCTCGCGTCGGGTATCGTTCGCGAGGCCGCCAAGGAGGCGGCGCTGCCCACACCGGGCAAGGGCGCGCGCCCGGAGCACTTCCACAAGACGCACACGGGCGATGTGCGGATGGACGACCGGATGTGCGGCGAGCTGGTGACGGGCGGCGAGCGGTCCGACTCGTCGGTGTCCACCGCGTCAACACCATCCACACCTTCAGCGTCTCCCCCCGCCCGGTAATTGATACCTCGGGAATAGCACGTAGACCCGGATATAGGATGCAGGGACGTGTCCGAGTTTAGTGCACGGATGTGAGATGTGCGCATGGGCCGAGCAACTTCCGAGATGGGGTGCCTTGGTCTTGGCATGCTGGAGGAGGCACACAGGATGCATGCGCTGCAGCATGCCCAGCCCGCCCAGAGTAGCATTGGAGCATGTCAGGTGCGTGTAGGTGTGGACGTGAGTTCCCCTCTCTGGTCGCAAAGGGGCCGATTTACACACGTGTGTTGCTCGCTTACGGTTGGGGGGCAGGCTCCAGGGATGACGTCTTGGCTAGGTGGCCGGGTGGCGCACAAAGTTGATTCGCCGGTGTGCACCAACAACCTCGCCATCCATCTCATTCTTCCCACCATTCTGCCCACACAGGCAGCATGCTCGGCGCCCCCGTCAGCGCAATTCCCGGTACGTCTGGTCTCTTGCACCTCGGCGGCGCTAACGGCAGTCGGGACCCTCCTCCTCACCGTTTTCCAGGTGAGTGGCGACGCGCTGGTCGCCGGGGTGGCTGGGAGCGGATGGGGAAGGGGATGGGGGAGGCGCGGTCTCACGCGATCCCTCACACGACTGTGCGCAGTCGCGTCCGCTGTGGGTGCCCCGCGCCCCGGCGAGCTCCGTCTGCATCGCGGCGATCCGGTAGCTGGCGATCATGACTCCATCCCTCCTACATCCCCCGGCTGCTCCGGCCCGGCTGATTCGCGCCTGCTGACCCCAGTCCATCACCGAAGTCGTCCTCCTCTGTATAGCGGGCTACGTCCTCGCATCCACCGGCGTCACGGACAAGGCGACGCAGCGCAAGCTCAACATTATCAATGTGTCGCTCTTCACCCCCGCGCTGCTCTTCAGCAAGGTGGCGTTCAGCCTTACGCCCGCCAAGCTGAAGGAGATGTGGATCATCCCAGTGAGGTGAGTATGCGTGCGTCAGCGCCGGCAAGTGGCACGACCTTGGCCTGCAACCCAGCCTCTATGGCGTCTCGCACTGCTCGGCCGATCAAGCTGCACATCGCCGGCATCACTGGGTTCCAGTGACTGTGCTCCGCCCAGTGGAGATGGATCTCGCAACACTGCCTCAGGCGACCCCAATCTCGTCAGCGCGCTAACTCCAGCTTCGTTGTCATCACCGGCATGTCCGCCCTCGTCGCATGGGTGCTCTCCAAGATATTCAAGCTCAAGCGATCCCAAACCGCCTTCGCCATCTGTGCCGCCATGTTCCAGAACTCGAACTCGTTGCCCATCGCCCTCATCCAGTCCTTAGTGGGCGTCGTCCCGGGCCTCAAGTGGGGCAAGGGCGACACCAAGGACGCAATGCTGGGCCGTGCCCTGACCTACATGGTGCTCTACTCGACGCTCGGCATGGTGCTGCGTTGGTCGTACGGCGTCAAGCTCCTGGCCAACGCGGACGACGACGAGGAGCACGCACTTCCCCTTGCCTCGGAGCCTGAGAGCCACGGCAGCCAAACCGTGGTCGTCGCCTCCCCAGTTGCCACTACGGGCCACCCCATCAGCGTGTTATCCCCCGAGCCCATTCACCGCGAGGACCCGTTCAACTCCCTCGAGGCGTTAGCGGCCAGCAACCGCGCCTCGGTCTCCGGTCCGTTTGCTATCGTCGGGGCCCGCGGCCGCGCCATGAACGGCGACGACAGCGAACCGCGCCCTTCCTCCCTCCCCATCTCGCCCTCCCCCCTCGGCCGCAGCCCGCGCACCTTCTCCCCCGCTGGGCCGCGCCAGCGCCGCGGGAGCGCGTTAAGTAGATCCTCGAGCCGCTCGCGCCCGTTGCCCAGCCGCACCGACTCGGGCCGCGACTTCTGGAACCTCCCCGCCGAGCAGCCGCGGCGACACGAGCTCGTCGACCTCGCCGAGGACAGCTCCGAGTCCGAGGCCGAGGACGCCGACGAGTGGGGTGGCCCCGAGATGCCGCTCCTCCGCCGCCGCCTCAGCCCCTCCGCCCCCTTCCTCAACCGCGCGGCGGTGCGCGCGCGCGCCATGGCCCTGTCCGCTTGGGAGAGCTTCTACGCCTTCATGACCGTCCCCACCTGGGCCGCGCTCATCTCCATAATCATCGCCCTCATCCCGCCCCTTCAGCGGTTCGTGTCCGGCATTCACCCCTTTGTCGCCGCCGTCAAGTCGGCCGGCGCGTGCTCCATCCCCGTGACCCTCGTCGTGCTTGGCGCCTTCTTCTACACGCCTCCGCAGCCCATCCAGCTCCCCGACGAGATCGACCGCACCCTCAAGGGCTACATCGAGCGTAAGATCCGCTCGCTCAAGTCGCGCGAGAAGAGCTCGGCGTACGAGGGCGAGAACCGCGCCGTGTTTGTCGCGGTCGTCTCGCGCATGATCCTCGTGCCCCTCCTGTTCCTCCCCATCATTGCGTACATTGCGCGCACCGACCCCTTCCCCGCCGCTGCGGACCCCGTCTTCATCCTCTGCTCGGTGCTCCTCGTGTCGAGCCCGCCCGCGCTCACACTCGCGCAGCTCACTCAGGCCGCGAGCGGTGACGCGTTCGAGCGCCTCATCTCCAAGACCATCTCGTGGTCGTACGCTGTCCTTACTCCGCCCCTCACGATCGCGTATGTCGTCATTGGGCTCGTGTTCTCCAAGCTGTAACCGCGCGGAGCCAGCACAGCTGGCGCCGCGTGTCGTGTCCAGTCTTGCTCCATGTCGCCCCACATCAAAAGAGGCAGTTGTGTAGCCGCGTCGCGTGTCGTCCGTAGCCTTGGTAGCATGTATGCGAACATGTCCTAATCCGCCAAGGTGATGTACAGGATATGCATGCAGAACAGAACAGACCTATAAAACCCTAGACACTAGTGACGCCAGCTAGGTTGTCAGCGCACCCCCACAAGCCAAACTCACATCTTGACCGTCTTATCGCGCCCCCCGCTCACAACCTTGTCCGCGACAAAGTCGACGCAGTACACCTCATCCGTATGCCCGGGCAGGTCGTTCTTGATCTTGAACGTCTTGAGGTTCCACAGCTTGAGCGTCGAGTCCTTGCTGGCGCTGACGAGCATCCGGCTATCCGCGCTCCAAGCGACGCGGTACACGGCCGCGACGTGCCCGCGCAGACTCGCGACAAACTTGCCCGTCTTGCCCTCCCACAGCTTGACGGCATTGTCAAACCCGGCACTCGCGACGAACCGCCCGTCCGGCGAAAACGCGACGTGGCACACCTGCTTCTGGTGGCCCGTGAGGCGCGCCGCAGGCTTCTTGGGGTTACCCACGATGGGCGGCGCGGCCTGGTCGGGCCACAGGAAGAGGGTGTGGTCGTCGCTGCCCGTGATGAGCGTCTCGGGCTGGTTCGCCACGTGTGCCCTGTAGCGCGCGAGGGCGCGGGCCTTGGCCTCGGCGAGGTCGGCCGGGTGCTTGCCCGTGTGGTCGTACGGCCCGGTGCGGAGGACAAAGTCGGTGGACAGCGCGACCGTGTTGACCCAGTGCGCGTGCTCGTTCAGTGTCCGGATGAGCTTGCCCTGGCGTTAGACAGATCAAGTGATACACTCACGTCGACACCCGACCACACCTTGACCGTCCTGTCGCTCGAGCCGGTGTAGATGACGTTCTCGCCGCCCCACCTGACGGCGTTGACGCTCGCCGCGTGGCCCGTGAGCACAAACTCGAGCTTGCGGCTCCCCGTGTTCCACACGCGCACCGTCCCGTCCTTGCTCGCGCTCGCAAGCCGCTGCGAATCCCCCTTGGCGAGGTGGAGTGGCTCCCAGGCAAGCGAGTTGATCCACTTGGTGTGCCCCGTCATCGGCTGGCTCCCCTTGCCCGTCTTGGCGTCCCACAGGCGCACCTGTCCGTCGTGCCCGCCCGTCGCGATCATCTTCTCCATCGAGTCCCACTCCGCGACTAGCACCCAGCCCTTATGCCCCGCGAGCGTGTGCTTTGGCGTCTCGGTCTCCATGTCCCAGATACGTGCGGTCGCGTCCCCGCTCCCCGTCACGGCGTACCGGCCCGTCGGGGACTGCGCGGTGCACAGGATCGGCGAGCCGTGCCCGCTCAGCGTGGCGCTACACCGCCCGACGCCGCGGACGCGGAAGACCGCCTGCGGCTCGGCCCAGAGCTCGAACACGTCCTCGGGGCTGAATTTGTTGTTGGTCAACGCGTCCGCGTTGATGCTCGAGTGGATCGCGACGCGCGCACCCTCCTTGGGCACGAGGTGGAACGCGTATGGCATCGGGTCCTCGTCCTGGCGTCAGCTTGGTTGGATGGTAGACCCACCTCCCCCTTGAGCTTGTTGATGAGCATCTGCAGCGCGTCCCGCCCCGTGTCGGCGGGGAGGTTGATCGCGGGGCCGATGCTCTCGCCATTCTCCGAGTTCTTGAACTGCACGACAATGCTCGGGATCGGGACCTCGGGCTCGGGCGCCACAGGCGGCGCAATGCTCTTGGCATACGCCGACTTCTGTCGCTTGGGTGGGGGCAGCTGCGTCGCCATGGTGAAGGTGTTGGTGGTGTGGTGGTGGTGGTGAGGTCTGCCAACTCTGGCGGCTGGTGGCAACTTGAACTTTCAGAAAGTTGCACAGGCACGATAACACGGTCACGTGATAATTTGGAGGGAGGGTTGGATAAGGCCCGACATTTCGATCCAAGGAGCCTGGAGGGGAAGGAGTCGAGCGCGAGTCGAGCGATGCAACCACAACCACATCTCATCGTCGTCCTCTTCATCACTCACACCCCAAAATGATTGATCTCCTTCACTGTAAGTTTGCGCTCGCCCCCTGCTGTCCAGAGATCTCTCTGAGGGGTAGCTGGCGAGCTATGTCTCGTCCTACATTGTGCAGCTCGCTGACTTGCAGTCCAGACGGACAAGGGCGGCAACCCCGAGATCGTGCGCGAGTCGCAGAAGAAGCGCGGCGCGCCCGTCGAGCTCGTTGACGAGGTCATTGAGATCTTTGCCCAGCACAAGGCCGGTGAGTACGCCAGAGTCTTGACGCCGGGGTGAGCTTGGACGGTGCTGATCCGTGCTCGCAACACGTCAACTCGTATGGTCCCATTCACAACGCCGATCTCTCCCACGCACTCTCTCACGCTACCTACGCCCCTTGTTTCGACTACGCACCTCCCACTCGCTATCTTTGCGCCCCCGTTTGCGATTCTCCACTCGCCATCTCCTTCACCCTTCACACCTCGATCGCCCGATCGCTCTGCCACATTCACTTGCCTCCTTTGCACCCGCCTGCGCCCTCGTTCTGGATACACCCCCCCTTCCTACCCGCCCTCCCTACACCCGCTCCCCACTGCAGCCCAGTATGAGATGGAGAACGAGCGCCGCGCCGTCAACGCGCTCCAGAAGGAGATTGGCCAGATCAAGAAGGCCAAGGGCGACGCGTCCGAGCTGCTGAAGAAGAAGGTCGAGCACGACAAGAAGATTGCCGAGCTCACGGCCAAGGCCGCTGAGCTTGCCCGTATCCGTGACGCCAAGGCCTCGCGGATAGGCAACATTGTCGACGAGAAGAACCACGTCTCGCTGACCGAGGTGAGTCCGATGCCTCGAGCATCTGCGACATCACACTGACACCATCTCGTTCCTTGACCTGCTCCGCCGTTGCCTTGCTTCACTCTCCAGGACGACAACCCGGTCCTCAGCCTCTGGCACCCCGAGCCCAACCACAAGGGCAACTCTGAGCAGCTCTCGACGGCCGACAAGCCCGAGAGCATCCTCCCCCACCACGAGGTCATGTACCGCCTCGAGGCTTTTGACATGGAGCGCGGCAACAAGATCAACGGCCACCGCGGCTACTTCCTCACCAACGATGGTGTTGACCTCAACCAGGCCCTCATCAACTACGGCCTCGACTTCCTCCGCAAGCGCCAGTACAAGAAGATCCAGGCGCCCTTCATGATGCGCAAGGAGCTCATGGCCGCCACGGCCCAGCTCGAGGAGTTCGACGAGGCGCTGTACAAGGTCAGCGCCAACGACGGCAATGAGGAGAACGACCGCTACCTCATTGCCACCTCTGAACAGCCCATCTCGGGCATGCACGCCGACGAGAACATTGACCCCAAGTCGCTCCCCATTCGGTAAGCTGGCCCTGGGTTTTCTAAGCTATTCTAAGCTAACCTCAGCTACGCCGGGTACTCGACCTGCTTCCGGAAAGAGGCCGGCTCGAGCGGCCGCGACACCTGGGGCATTTTCCGTGTGCACCAGTTCGAGAAGGTCGAGCAGTTCATCGTGTGCCACCCCGACGAGTCGCCCGCCATGCTCGACTCGATGGTTGAGATTGCCAAGGAGTTCTACCAGAGCCTGGAGATCCCCTACCGCGTCGTCAATATTGTCTCGGGCGGGTTGAACAACGCCGCCTCGATCAAGTACGACCTCGAGGCCTGGTTCCCCTTCCAGGGAGAGTACAAGGAGCTCGTCTCGTGCTCGAACTGCACCGACTACCAGTCGCGTTCGCTCAACGTCAAGCTCGGCTTCAAGAAGAAGGACGAGAAGGCCGGCTTTGTCCACATGCTCAACGGCACCCTGTGCGCGACTGAGCGTGCGCTCTGCTGCCTGGTCGAGAACTACCAGACGCCCGAGGTGAGTCGGAACAGGGCGCAGACGTGTGGCATCCCCGCAGCCGTTGTCTGCAGCCGGTATCTGATAACCCCGCATTCACTGACGCCCAGGGTATCAAGATCCCCAAGGCGCTCCAGCCGTACATGCAGGGCCGTGACTTTATTCCCTTCACGGCTGAGCTGCCGACCAAGAAGGCGCCCGCTAAGAAGTAGAGTGGTAGAAGGTAGTAGAGATCTCGCCTGTTAGTACATCTACATAGCCTGTTGAGTGGTGCGATGCATATGCGTGCATACATGTGCTCGACATGTGCGTATGTGGGCATCATGATGAAGAGTGGAGGTGAGATTCGGAGCTCGGCCTCGGCACGCCGGCCTCGGCTGGCTGGGGGCCAAAGGGGGGCTGATTGCACGTGGCAATTGGAGTGGCTTCAGTCAGCGCGAGTCAGCATGTAATTATCCTTCCGCCCCTCTCCTCTCTCCTCCGCCGCCCCGCCATTTCAAGTCAACCCGGTTACAACCCAGCTATCGCCACTCTTGCCAACTCCTTTTCCACCCCCTCTCTCCCACTCTCTCCCTCCGTCTCCGACCTCCGACCCGCAACTCTACTCTTCTCCGCCACCCACCACCCCCTTCTTCCTCTCCCTCTCACTCCCTTCTTCGCCACCACCGCACACCCGTGCACCCGGCACCCACTTACTTTCTAACCACACCCGAAAAGTTCGCCCCGAACACCCCACCATGTCCCTCCGCCTCCTCACCCGCGCCACGCGCGCCACCCCCGCCCGCCTCGCGCGCCCCCTCGCCCGGACGCTCGTGACCCCCTCCCAGCCCGCGACGGCCAGCGTCACCGAGGCGCCCAAGGCCGATGCCGAGGCTCCGGCTGGTGAGTTGTGATGGTGGCGATGACCCGGGTTGGATCACAGAGTGGGATGTGAAGCGCGCGAGGGCCGAGGGGGAGGAGGACATGGAGGGGCGAAACAATGGCGACGGAGGCAACGACGATGGCGCAGAAAGTTGCGGCGAGCGCGGGCGGAGTTGCCGCTGCCGCGGCTCGCTCGCCCACCGCCCACCCGCGCCGATTCCGCTCCGCAGCTTCAGCGCTCCGTCCCCCACCCCCGCCCTCGTCTCTCCATGGCTCAGTTTTGGCCCGCCTGCTCCGCGTGGCCGACCGCTGCACGCCTCGCCCTGCTATACGACTTAGTGCTGACCCCAGAACCCGCCCCCTCGGGCTTCAAACTCGAGCCCCGCCAGTCGCGCGGCGGCTTCGTCAACGGCCGGCCAATCTACCTCGACGCGCAGGCCACTACCCCAATGGACCCCCGCGTGCTCGACAAGATGCTCCCCCTCCTCACCGAGCAGTACGGCAACCCGCACTCGCGCACACACGCGTACGGGTGGGAGGCCGAGGAGCAGGTCGAGAATGCGCGTGAGGAGGTCGCCAAGCTCATCAACGCCGGGCCCAAGGACATTGTCTTCACCTCGGGCGCCACCGAGAGCAACAACCTGATCGTCAAGGGCATCGCCAACTTCCACAAGAGCAAGAAGAAGCACATTATCACCACGCAGACCGAGCACAAGTGCGTGCTCGACTCGTGCCGTTTCCTCCAGACCCAGGGCTTTGAGGTGACGTACCTCCCCGTCGGGCCGACTGGCCTCGTCTCGCTCGAGGACCTCAAGGCCGCGCTGCGGCCCGACACGTCGCTCGTGTCCATCATGTTTGTCAACAACGAGATTGGTGTCATCCAGCCCATTGCCGAGATCTCGCGCGTGATCAAGGAGTACGCCAAGGAGCAGGGCGTCACCAAGCCCCTGCTGCACACGGACGCCGCCCAGGCTGTGGGCAAGGTCCCCGTCGACGTCGAGGCCATGGGCATCGACGTCATGTCGATCTCGGGCCACAAGATCTACGGGCCCAAGGGTGTCGGCGCTGCGTACGTCCGCCGCCGTCCTCGCGTGCGTCTCGAGCCCCTCATCCACGGCGGTGGCCAGGAGCGCGGCCTGCGCTCGGGCACGGTTCCCGCCCCCATCGTCGTCGGCCTTGGCGAGGCGGCGCGCCTCGCCCGCGAGGAGATGGCCGCCGACCACGCCCACGTGTCCCGGCTCAGCAAGCGCCTCGTCGACGGCATCAACGAGAACGTTGGGTACGTTGTGCGCAACGGCGACCCGGAACACGGGTACCCCGGCTGTGTCAACATGTCGTTTGCGTACGTCGAGGGCGAGTCGCTCCTCATGGCGCTCAAGGACGTCGCGCTGTCGTCCGGGAGCGCGTGCACGTCGGCGTCGCTCGAGCCGTCGTACGTGCTCCGCGCGCTCGGCGCCTCGGACGACATGGCGCACTCGTCGCTCCGCTTCGGTATCGGCCGCTTCACGACCGACGAGGAGATCGACATGGTCATCAAGCGCATCACGCAGGTCGTCACCAAGCTCCGCGACATGAGCCCGCTGTGGGAGATGGCCGTCGAGGAGGGCATCGACCTGTCCACCATCGAGTGGTCGGGCCACTAGTTTGATAGGATAGGGATAGCTTGTACGATGTACAGTACGAGGCTGATGCAACCGGTCCATGCAATGTACAACAGGGTGGCTATGTGCGAGAACTAAAGAGGGAGGCTACACGCGCTCAACCTCGCGCTCGATCACGGCCTCGAGCTCGCTCACGAGCGCCTCGCGCAAATCGGCCTTGACGAGCCCTGGTGTCAGCTAGACCAAAGGTGCCCAGCTGTGCCCCTCCTCGCGCTACACATGTTCCGCGAGCAACGCGGTCGCATGACGAAACGGCACGCCTTGACTTACGCTCAGCCTCCGGCGTAACCTCGGCCACGAGCTGCGCGAGGCTCGGCGCGCCCGCCTTGCGCGCCTTCTCCTTCGCGAGGTCCTTGAGGTCGTCGTCGAACCCGCTCTCCTCGAGGCGCTGGCGGAGGAGGCGCGCGATGCTGGTGTGAGCGGTGGGCAAGCGACATGAGCGTGCGGATAGCGCGCAGCCACGAGGGCGTGGGGAGTGGGTGAGGCGGCGGAGCAAGGGCAAGCACAGTTGATGGGGGAGCGGATGGGCGGAGCAGAGACGGGGAGGAGGAGAATGGAGGAGGGGAGGTGGAGGAGCACAAAGAGAGGTGGCGGGGAGAGGATACGCGCGGGTTACTCACCGGTCCCAGTCGCCCGTCTCGAGGAGGCGCTTGCGCACGGCGTCGAGCGTCTCGGCGTCGGTGGACATCGTGAGAGTGAGGAAGATGAAAGATCGAGGATTGAGGGTTGAGGTGGAGGTGGGTGGAGGCAGGTGGCGGTGAGGCGCGCGTTGGACGGGATCGGCGCGGCTGTGGACCGCGGGTGCTGTGCGCGTCTGGTTCGATGTCGTCGAGGTGCGAGCAGAAGGCGACGCGAGATGGCAGTGGGATGGATGGGTTTGTTGATTGTTGATGAACAAGAGTTGACGAGACCGCTCGGCGATCCTCCGGCCACCCGGCGACCGTGCGGTAATTGCACCCCCGCCTCCACATTCAACACCTCTGCAAACATGCAACGACATCCATTCGACTTCTGATTATACGTGTCTATCGAATACAGTCACATACGGCGCACCGGCGCCTGCGGGAACCTCTTCTTGGGCGGCACGGGCGGCGGGCTCATCGCACGCATGGCGCTCAGACCCTGCCCGTTCATGCTGGCGACAGCGCCACCGGCGGCGACTAACGCGGCGGCCGCGCCCGAGCTCACGCGCTTCGGGTTGAGCGGGGAGAGGCCCGAGGCGCCGCGCGTCGGCATGCCTGGGTCCGTGCCCGCGCGGCTCGTGTTCTGGAGCTTGCGCCGGGGTGCGGGGAGGCCGGGGAGGCCAGGCTTGCCTGCCCCTGCGGCTGGGGCGGTGGTCGTCGTGGAGGGCGTGAAGTGGAGGTTGGCCATTTGGTCGCTGGCCTGTGCGGCGCGGCGGGCGCGCTCGTGACGGCCCTGCACCGCGCGGAAGTGGGAGAGCAGGTCTTGCCACTGGATCCCGTCTTTGCGGACCGCGGAGCGCCCGCCAGTTGGCTGCGCGTAGCTCGGCTTTGAGGGAGGTGGAGTATACCCCGAGGCATTCACTACAGCTAAACGCGCGCGGAGGGAGACGAAGGCACTACTCTGTGGCAGGATCATGAGCAGACCGTACAGGCACTTCGGGAGGTAGGGGTACTTGTCAGGCTCGAGGAGTTGCAGGCGGAGGTCTGGGGTAAGCGCCTTCCAGTTGTCCGACTCACTGGTGAAGACGGGACTCTCAATCAGCATTACCAGCTTGTCGATCTGGACGAGAAGCGGCACTGTGAGCTCGAGCTCGGCGCTGATGTCAGCTTGATGAGGCGTCGGAAAAGCTCACAAGATTTGCAGCACATTCGAGGCATGCTCGTATGCCTGGGCGAGGAGGCACAGAGCGAACGCAGCGACGGCGTTGTGGCACCACGACCGGTATAGCGAGGTGAACAGCATCTGCCCGTCCTTTGAGTCGAGGTTCTTCAAGCGGCGGCGGAAGTCGGACAGCTCGGGAGACGTGATGAGGATCATGTTGAGCTTGACGACCATCATGCTCGCAAACTCGAGATCCTAGGATCAGTTGAGCGGTTCAACACCTCAACTCACGTCATCCTTCTCCAGAATCTCGGCAAGGGTGCGGAAGATCTTCTCCGCGTTGAGGTGCAGGCATAACTGCCGGATGATGAGGCTGCCGCGCGTCTCGAGCAGCCGCCTGTCGGTACTGAAGAGCTCGAGCACGTTGACCATGAAGCTCCGGAAGTACGAGTCCTCCGAGGATGACGAGATCTGCGCGAGAAGCTGCAGGTCGTGCTTGACGACGTCTTCTGATGGGTCCGACAGTGTCTTGAGTAGGGCGGGGAAGGTGCCGCTATCGCGCGAGAGAATCTTGTTAGGCGCCTTCAAGTGCAGCATGAGGAGCCACTCGAGGGCGGCGATGCGCGTCTCGGGGTTCTCGCTCATGAACTGCAAGATGAGCATGTTGACCGTCTCGTGCACGTCGAACGGGTCGTCGTCAACGTCCGCCACCTCGGCCGGGGACGTGGTAGGCTGCACATTGTGAGCCTGTAGCTGGAGCGCGATGCTGTTGGTGATCGGCTGCGACTCTGGAGACTGGGGTCTAGTGCGGACCTTGGACACGGGAGGGAAATCGCTCGTCGCTGGCGTGACTGGCTCCGAGGACGGCATGGGCGGGCCTGCCTTGATGCGTAATGTCGACCCGGGCGCGGAAGGCGAGCTCCCACTGTCAAGAGGGTCCGCGATGGGAGGTGCCAACCGGTCAGGTGATTCTGAGAGGCCCCCGTCGTTCTTGCCCCCGCCCTGTGGTGACGAGCCTGCCGTGTTCAGAGTTGAGCCAACGCTCGTTACTGTCTGGCCATCCTTCTGAATTGTAGCTGCATTGTTGACAGCCGGTGTCCCTTGGAGCGGAAGACTCTGGATGACAGCGATGAGCCTCCGGTTTGTCTCGGTCGCAGCGAGCTTGATGTGGCGGCTGGACATCAGCAACAGCGGGCCTCGCTGCTTACTTTAATGAGGCAAGGTTGGGGAGGATGGCGCACACCATGCGCGGGGTAAACGCAACGACCGTGGTCTGGGCAAACTCCAAAAAGGTGAGGATCCAGTCCATTGCTGTCGTCTGGACGAGATTGTCTTCTGCGTGAGCATTGATACGCAAGAGCGACTCACCTGGGTACGACAGGTGATCGACGATGATGTCCATGATCGCCGCATAGTCGACGACCGTGCTCTGCCCTGGCTCCCACTCTCCCGAGCCCTCGCCCTCCCAGTCATGATCGTCATCGTCATCTCCGTCCTCGCCGTCGTCGTCGTCGATCGCGGAGTCGTTGTAATCTATGGGGATCGAGTCGGTCGTTATGCGGCTGTTGCGCTTCTCCGGCCTCTTCTTGTGATCCGCCTCGAGCATCTTCTCCTGCTGGGTAGCGATGTGGCGGATCTCGCGGCGGAACTCGGCCAGAAGGTTCTCGGTGGCGCCGCGCACATCGCCGTTGGTGTCCGCAAGGTACTTGAGGAGGCCGTCTAGGAACTCGGGGAGGTACGAGACTAACTCGAGGTCGGGCACTGTGTTGAGGACGATGAGCCACGAGACGAGGTGCATCCGCGTGTAGGGCGATATGGCGTACACGCGTTCTGTGAGGAGCGGCATGAAGCGCTCGAGGGAGAAAGCGCGGCGGTCCACGTGTTCCTTGTCGAGGGTGTGTGTGGTCAGGCGGTCCACATCGCCCGGACGTGTGGGGCTTGTGCCGAGCTGGACGTCACCTTTCACCGGCGAGTCCTCGTGGCCGTCCTGGAGATCCGCCTTTCCGTTCTGTGGAGTACGGGAGGGATCTTCGTCCTGGTACACTGAGACGTACGTCGCGGCAGCGTCCGCGACAATGTCCTTCATGAGGCGGTCGAGCAGCTCCGCGCCGTTCTTGACGGACATCTCCGAGTCGGACGAGAGCTGGTGTCAGCTTTGGAGCTCTTCTACACAGCTCACCTTGCTTAAGGCGTCGAACACCTCGTTGAAGTACGTTAAGATCTCGCCCTTGCTGACCTTTGCGCTGCTGTCAGAAACGCCTCGGTGCCAGCGCACATGTTGTACAAGCTCTCGCAGGCGTGGTAGCGCACGCGGCTCTCCGTGTCCTGGAAGCACTGGAGGACAGGTGGTATGATAACCGGGAGGAAGGGCGCGACGTCCTGCCCGAGGGCGATGGCCGTCGCAGCCAAACCAATCAGCCCTGTCTGTCAGCTTTCATATACAGACAGGCTGGCGTACCTCCGTTCCGCGTGTGCATGGCGTTGTTGGCGGCAAACATGCCACATAACTGGTCGATGATACTCGAGATGCGGGCTCCGTCCGACGACAGCACCTGCCTGCGCGTGTCAGCTAGCACTTGAAGCTCTTGGCTCACTTCTCGAGTTCTAGCGCGGCCGCCTTACGGCGCTCGTAGCTGGGGTTAGTGTTGTTGGTAACTCAGCCGTACATCTTATCATTGAGGCCTGGGTGGGGTTAGCTAGATCGGACGCGATTGTCATTGCAAGGCTCACCTCTGAGAATTGATGGATCTGTCGGCGTCAGCTAATATCCGAGCGGTCTGAAGGTAGTACGTACCCATTGTGAAGGGCGCGTTGGACGCTCACGGGAGCGCGCGCGAAGGCAAGCTGGAAAGGTCGGTCTGGTGTTTGTTGGGGAGGGACAGCTTTGGAGTGGGAGGGTGCGGCGTGTACGTTGGTGGATCGTGAGAGTTCGTGAAGCGGGGCGAGGCGGTGCAAGAAGGACGAGGAGATATGTGAGAGGACAAGTCGAGAGGATAAGAGAAGAGAGAAGAGAGAAGAGAGAAGAGATGTGGGTGTTGGGGGAAGGTGGTGGTGGGTGGGGAAGGATAGGAACGTCGTGCGTGTTGGTCGCCAGTCCAACATGCGGGGAGACCCACAAGGGTGACGCGGGGAAGCTAATGGTCCTTCATTACAAACATACCACCCAAAACTAATGAGTGCCTGATCTGAATACTAAGGAACAAGTTGTGCTGGCTGAGTGGCCTGAGTGGAGGAGGGAAGCCAGAGAGGTACAGAGGTCAAGAGGTGGGATTGTGCCAGGCGCGCAGGGGGGAATGGGATGGGAGCAATGACCCGGTTGCCGCCGCCATCGCCGTCGCCGTCCTCCCTTGGCCTCTCCTCCTTCCTCCCTCCTCCTTCCTCCCTCCTCCTTCCTCCCTCCCCTCTTTCCATCTCTCCATTTACATCGCACTCTACTCTCATCTTCCATCAAATCTTTCACACTCCTCTTGCCCCCTACCCCTTCTACTCCACACCGGACGCCAGTTTAAACCCCCATCCATCCGGCGTCTGTGCATACACCACTCTTCGCAGCGCCTCGGACATCCCAGCCGCCTTCTGCGGCCCCTCCGCCCATCAGCATGGACCACATGCCCGAGGCGTCCTCCTCCACCGCCCCGCCACCCGTCGTCCACCAAGCAACCTTCGTCTTTGACTCTGGCCTCTCTCGCGAGCGCTACGTCGAGCTCATTGAACACAATGGCATCGTGCACAAGATTGTGCAGCGCCTGTTGCAAAAGTCGGGCAACAACGAGCAGTCGGTGAGTGTGCACGTTCGCGCTGCATCCGCATCTCCCCGGCTGACCTTGGCAGCTTCGTCTAGGTTTGATCATCACCGCCCAAGAAGCACCGTACCACAATCTGCGCGCGCTGCATTCGGTCATTCCCGCACACCGCCAGGACTTTCGACGCCCGTCTGCCTTTCTCACGTCGCTTCCTGCGCTGGTCCGCTACTTTACCCCACACGCCGCTCTTGCCCCGCCGAAACCTGGGTCGATCCTCACGAACATCTGGGACATTGAGGATGGTGCGGGCCTCAGCATCAGCGCGAGCGAGCCGGGGCTGAGCGACCGTTTCCTCGGAGGTCTCGTCGGCGGACTTGAGGTGAGATAAGCGATTTGAAACGTGCTGACCGTATCAGCTGCTTGAACACCATTCGCTACCTAGCACTGTGCCGCCACCGAACGCCCTCCAGCAGATGACGCCCGAGTCGGGTCTCCACATGCTGTCGATGTACTATGCGCCACAGCGGTCCCAGGCGCAGGAGCCCAAGAAGCAGTATCTCGTTGTGTTTACCGATAAGGCGAGCCTGGCGGCGATCGACGCCGACACCCGGGGAATGAACCAGTGGGTGCGCGAGGACAGCTCCGCAGCGTATGACGACGTCGACTGGGACAACATTGGCGACCGGTGCCGCAGCAAGGACGTCGCCTGCTCGTGCGTTATCCTCGGCTCCCCCGAGGGGGGAAGGTCAACAACAGCGCCGTTGGGACGAGACGGGTCAACTGCCGAGAAGCTGCGCAACATGTGCCAGGCGAGCAGCCCCGATGGGCCGGACGACGCGTGGTTCACACTCCCGCCAGACTCGGACGTGTACTTGACAGGAATGCCGGTCAAGAGCACAGCTTCGCCGCCACCACCAGTCCCCGCTCCCCCCGAGATCAAGCCCGTCTTGCCCACGGCGGCATCCTCCCAGCCTGCCTCCAACGGTCCGACAGAAGCGCAGATCCAGTACCAGCAGGCGCAGAAGGCGGCGATGGCGGTCAAGATGGCGCAGGCGGCGAACGCAACAGGACAACAGGGCAGCCCGTTCAATGCGTTGGCGCAGCTCATTTCGAGTGGACGCTTGGATCCGACTGTCATGACACAGTTAGCTGGCAGCATACGCTCCAACGACATGAGTGTCCGTCAAAAGGCGATGGCTCAGTTGAGTCAGCTCATGATCCAGGCGCAGAACAAGGGCGTCGGTGCCAGTGCCAACCCCCTAGGCAATCCCAACGCCAACAACGCCAACGCCAATGCCAACACCAGTGTCAACGCCAACGCCAATGGCACAATAAACACGGCCGGTACCGGCGCCCCTGCTCCGCCCTCCGCCAACCCTGCGAATGCCGGACCAGCCAACAACCCTCCACAGAACGCCCCCGGCGCGCCTCCACAGAACATCACCATCCCCAACATGAACATCCCGGCCGGCATGTCACAGCAGCAGTTCTTGGCGGCCACCATGCAGGCACGGCAGCGTGCCATGCAGGCGCACACGAACCAGCAGATGAGCCAGCAGCAGCAGAACCAGCTCAGCCAGCTCCAGGCACAGCAGGGCAACCAGCAGAGCATCACGGGGCAAAACCCGGCAGCGAGCCAGAACCAGAACCAAAATCAGCCGCAGAACGCGCAGACGACGGCGCAGACGACGCAACAACTGCAGAGTCAGCAGCAGGCGCTGCTCCTCCAACGGCAGCAGCAGCTCGCCGCGCAGCAGCAACAGCAGCAGGCCCAGCAGTCTCAGCAGCAGGGCCAGCAGGGCCCGCAAGGGCAACCTGGCCAGGCGCAGAACGCCCAGCCAAACGCCGGACCCCAGATGCGCGCGCCGGTTTGGCAGGGCACAATCAGCTGGATGCTCAAGGGCCAGGAGCGCAGCATCATCCCGGTGCAGTGCTCGGTGCTCAGCCAGCAGATGAACCCGGCCGACCTGATGCTGCCGCAGTGGCCGCAAAGTAAGTTAGCTGCTCTACAATCCGCTGACCGCAGACCTCGAGATGTCGGCGATGACACCGATGAACATGGGCGACCTGCAAACGTACGTCAAGACGCACAACGCGCCGTGTGTGCTCTTCAGCGTGTCGCCGCAGGCGAACCCCGATGCCAAGGCCAAGATGAACTACCTCGGCGCGAGCCTGTTAGCGAAGCAGCTCGCTGCGTTCATCAAGTTCGGCAACCCTGGATGTGGCATCTTACTGGTGTCGGCGAGCAGGGGCCCGCAGACGCCGGGCAACGAGCAGAACAACCGTCTCCTGGGCGTGGTGTGCCTCAAGCAGCCGTACACGCCTCTTGCCCAGGCCCCGGCGGCGAACCAGAACATGGCCCCGACCCAGACGCCGCAGCAGCCTGTGACGATCAACGGGAGTGTGAACAGCGGCGCGTTCCAGAACGTCCCCAACATCTCGCCGCAGTTCCTCCAGAACGCCCAGCTGCAGAACCAGCTGATGGGCAACCAGGCGCGCCCGACACCCACGCACTCTAGGACACCGAGCCAGAGCCAGCCCCAGCCCACGCAGCCCCAGGCGCGACCGAGCACGTTGCAGCAGTTCGCCAACCAGCCGAACATGCAGACGCTGCAGCAACTGCAGATGCGGCAGTTGGCCGCAACGAATCAGCAGCCCCAGCGCCCGCCCAACATGACATTCACGGAAGCGCAGAAGCAGGGCATTATCAAGCTCCTGCGGGAGGCGAGCCTCAACGTCTCGGAGAGCTTCGATCCGAACCAGATCCCGCGCGAGATGTTAGCCCAGATCATCGGGCAGGCCAAGGAGAAGACGAAGCAGAACATGCTCAAGGGCGTGGCAGCCAACCAGCAGAACCAGCAGGGCCAGCAGAACCAGTCTCCGGCCCAGAACAACCCGGGGCTGGGGCTGGGCGGCGGCCTCGGCGGCCAGATCAACCAGGGCCTCGGCGGCGGCCTCGGCAACAACCTCAACAGCAACCTGCCGGGCGCGGGCAACATGAACCTCCCCGCGGGCTACAACTTCATGAACCACATGAACCCGAGCAACCTCCAGAATCTTGGCAACCTCGGCGGCGGCGGCATCAACATGGCGCAGCTGGCGATGAACCAGATGAACCAGAACGCGAACGCGAACCAGGGGAACACGGCGCAGCCGCAGCTCAACGCCGCGACGCTCGCCAGCCTCGGCCAGATCCCCGGGTTCAACCTCCAGCAGTTCCAGGCGGCGCAGGCGGCGCAGAACCAGAGCAACAGCGGCGGGCAGAGCGCCCTCGGTCTGTTTGGGCAGGGTGGGCTTGGGGGCCTCAACCCGGCCATGCTCAACCAGTTCCAGCAGCAGCAGCACTAGAGATATTTTTGTAGCACTGTCAGCGTATGTACGGGTAATAGTTAGCCAGAGTCCATGTACACTTGCGCAAGCTTGGTAGTGGGCGGCATTGATCGGGTGCAGCAGGGGATGAGCCTCTCATTGCGTTGGACAGCACTGTGAGGCCACGAGTCTATGGGTGCGTCACAGCATTGTTCAAGAACACCACTTGGACAGCGCTGTGAGTGGGTAGACGAAATTTGGGCTGTGACAAGGGTCCCAGGGTGAGTGTTTCGTCACAAACTTGTCACAAAACGGACTTTGTTACACCATAGCACCCTTCACATCCCTAAAAGAACAGCGCTGTGGGTCTCCAAAAGAGCTAAAGACTCATAGCGCTGTTCGGGACACACACTGTCCGCCGCTCCCCATCCGCAGCCTCAGGCGTGCAACTCGTGGCACACACACCTCCTTCTCACCACTCGCCTGATGACAACACTTCATGTGACAAGCCACGACATGCTATGGCTACGACGCGACCACCTCGGTCGCAATGCTCTCCCTCTCCCTCTCCTGCGCCTCCTCCTTCTCCGATTGAGATTGTTCCACGACTAATGGGACCTTGACGTCGGCGCTAAGTGGCTCGGGCACCTCGGGCACAGGCGTGAGGGCGGGCGGCTCCGAGACCGTCGTAACGGTAGCGGCCAAGGGCTCGGCGGGAGTCTGGGTGTCGGATGGTTTCTCTGGCTCTGCCGTGACCTCGATCGCGGGCGCAACGGGTGGCTCCGTAGGTTCTAATGCTGCTGCTTCTGCTGGGGGCTCCACCGCCTCAGCTGCGGGTTCCGTGGGCACAGGCACAGAGGGTGGAGGGACCGAGCCAGCGGACGAGTCGATGTCCATGTCGACCTCCATCGCGTCGTCCTCGGCCGGGACTATGGCAGGCGCCGGAGTTGGCTCAGCGGCAGACTCAGCAGCAGGTTCTACCGTAGTCTCGGGTGCTGCCTCAGCGGGCGCTGCCGGGGCCTCGTCGACGTCCATCGCCTCGGTCTCGCGCGCGGGTCCGGGCACCTCCTCCACGGTGACCTCCTCGGCCCCTGCTGGTGGAGTGGGCAACTTCGGGGCGTCTGCCTCGGAGGGCTCCTCCACCGTCGGCTCCACTGTTGCCTCCGCTGGTGGTTCTGCGGGCTCGGCGGACGCGGCGGGAGCTGCCTCGGCCTCCTCGACCACGACATCCTCTTGCGGCGGCTCGGTCTTGACCTCCTCGACGGCAGTCACGACCTCCTCGGTCACCACCGTCTCCTCGATCACCATGGTCTCCTCGGCCACAGTGGCCGCGTCTGGCTCCTGAGCAACCTCGGGGTTTGGCTCGTCCTCGGCGGCCGGTAGCTCGATGGCGCCAGGCTCCGGCGTGGGCTCGGCCACTGGCGTGGGTGATCTCGGACGTGGCTGTGCGAAGGGCAGGCTCTCAAAGTCTCCTGTGTTGAACGCCTCCTGGAACGCAATGAGGTCGCGCGTGAACTCGTCCAGCAGCTGCGAGGCGGTAGGTGGAGGAGGACCCGGCGGAGGGGGTGGAACGGACGGTGGCCTGTCCACATCGCCGTTTGGCTGCGAGCCCTCCCTATCCTCCTGGCCGAGCGGTGGTAATCTTGGCCGAGGTGCGGACGTGGCTGGGATACCGATCTTGGCTGCTCGCTCGGAACGGCGTGCCTCCTCGTCCTGCACGCGCCCGACGTACTCGAGCAGATTCCTCACGCGCTTGCGCATCTCGGCAGTCGTGATTCGCTTGACAGGGTAACGAACGCGCGTGGGAGGCTCACGGTGGTTGACAGCGTCGCCCTCCACCTCGCGCAGCGGCATATCGTCTGGCAAGATGAGCGTGCCCTTCTCATCGCGGTCGTCCGTGAATGGCCCGTATCTGAGGTTGCTGAAGTGCGTTCTTGGGAGGTACTGTAGCGTCCTTGGTGATGGAACCTCAAGTGGAACGGGTGTATGCGTCTCCAGGACATCCGCGAATGGCTGCAGGTGGTCGGGGAGATACCAGTTCAGGTTGTGTACCGTCATGGCCTGGTAGGGCTGCGAGGCGAGATTGTTGGCAATCGCACCAGCCCGACGCGTACCGTGGTCGTGAGCAGGTGGCGGCCCAGTCGGCTGGGGCGTGCCACGCGCGCGCATCGGCGACGCGGCTGCGACGGAACGGTCGCCTTTAGGCCGGTACGTGTACTGGTTCGGGTGCTTGGGCTTGGGCGCTGGCGCCGGCGTCGCCTCGGAGTCTGTTGTCAGCGCGGCGAATAGTGTCAGCTCACCTTCGTCGTCCTTCTTCTCCTTCTTCTTGCCCTTCTTTGGCTCCTGCTGCTCGCCCTCGTCGTTTTCGGGTCGCCGCCGCTTGCGCTCCTCGGTGACGACAGGAGGCTCCTCCTTCTCGCCTGATGCCTCTCGCCGGCTGGCTTCGAGAGCAGCCTTGACAGCCTCCTCGTACGCTGCGTCGCGCGAGTTCATGGTGCTGCGCTTCTTGGGCTCGTGGCGGGGAGGAGAGCCAGACAAGGACAGGTCGGTCGACTGACGTCTCCCTCGCCTCCGGTCGCGTGCGGCGTCCTTGGACGAGGGTGGGCGCGAGACCTTCTCCGCCGCCGCAGACTTGCGGGAGGACCGCCGATCATCATCCTCCTCCTTCTTGCGGTGCGACCGTGAAGGCGGCTTGGGAGGTGGGGGGAGCTCGGTAGCCCAGCGCTTCGACTGCGATGGTGGGTACTTGTCCGTGGAGTGGTACAGTTTCAGCAGGTCTTCTGGCTCGGGTGCAACAAAGTTGGCCCTGTCTGTCAGTTTCCGAGCTTGACAAAACACTCACGGGTTGCGGCCGCAATGCCGCATCCACTTCTTTAACGGCCCGTGCAGTTCGGGCTTGCACTCCTCACAGAAGTACTCTGCACGTAAGCGCAACCTCGCACTCCAACTCACCGTCGGGAGCCTCGTCGTCGCCCCAGATGCCCACACACGCGCCATGCTGCCAGACGTTGCACTTGTCGCACTGGATCATCATGACATCGATGTCCTCTGCGCCATCAGCTTACTTCTCTGCGGGCGGAGCTCACCTTCGCGTTTGCACACACAGCGGGTGATCTCGCCGCTATCGTCACCTTCCTCGGCGTCATCGCCACCTTCCTCCGCCTCAGGCTCCTCGGCCTCAGGCTCCTCGGGCTCGGCAGGCTCCTCCTTGGGAGGAGCCTCCTCCGGCTCCGAGCGCTTGACCGACTTGTCTCTGCGGGGTGGGATGGGTGCGTGCTGGCGCATCTCCTTGGGCAGGAGGTGGTCATCCAGCAGCAACTGCTCCTCGCCGCGGCGCTTACGGGGGTTGCGGTGTGAGGGCTCGACGCTGGTCGCGACCGATGTCTCCTTTGTTGACCGCTCGTCCGCATCCGCGTCGGCATCGGCGTTGCCGTTCGACACCTCAGCCTCTGGGGCGTCGGCCTCGTCGTCCCCCTCGGCTTCGCGCTCAGCCTCGGGCTCAGCCTCCGCCTCAGGTCCGTTCTCAGTCACCTCGGCCTCAGCCTCCGCCGCAGCTTCGGGTTCAGCCTCCGGCTCCTCGGGCACGGGGTCGGCCTCCAGTGGCTCGATCTTGACGGCGCCGGCCTTGGCACCGCTGAAGCTCCGCACCCCCCGGCGGCGGTGGTACGCGTCCCAGTCGTCGCCGTTGCTCTCATTCTTCTCCTGCGGGGGCGGGTCGATGTCCATCTCGTCGTCGGCAGGCGGGGGCGGGCTAAGGCTGGACGCGGACGCGGCGCGAGTGTCGCGCGCCGCCTCGGTGTCGTCGGCCGGCGCGTCCTCGGGCTCATCGTCACCCATGGCGCTTGACAATGCGCTCCCAGACGCTAGCCGCTGCACCTTGCCTGACGGCGACCGGCTGGCGGTCTTGGGCGAGTTCTTTGGCGAGTTTTTTGCCGGTCGGGGTGGGAGGGGAGGGAAGAGCGGGCCGACCTGCGGCGGGAGCGGGTTGCGGCCGCGTGTGCGGCGCGGCGTACCTGCGTATGTCAGCACAGCCCATGTTGACAAGGCAGATAAAGGCTCCTGAGAGCTCTGGGGGTATTTGGAGGAACGCCGACGCGTCGGACTAGCTCCGGATGGGGGTTGCTCACCGTCGTCTTCTGCGTCGAGCCTCGGCGTCACGCCCCCAGACCCCTTGCCTGGCGTCTTGGCGTCGTCGTGCGAGTACGAGGTGGATGTCGAGGCAGAAGCCTGTCTCCGCCTTGCCTCCATGACTGGATGCCGGGGGCTTGGGGCTGGGGAGTGGGGAGGTGGAGAGCTACGGGGGCGGCGATGAGGTGAGATTGAGGGATAGGGGACGTTGGCAGGGTGCAGTGGGAGTAGGTGCAAGCAGGATGGGCGTGTATTTGAGTAGATGAAGGGAGATGTAGAGAGGAAGGGGGAGGTGGATGTAGTGGGAGAGAGGAGTGGATGTGGATGGAGGGGAGGAGAGCTTCTCTATCAGATGGATGGTGGATGGTGAACGGTGAACGGTGAACAGCGGTGGTGTGTCGTCTCTTAGCGCCGCCTGTGCTGTGGTTCTCCCCTTCCCCCGAATGCCAGCTGAGGGGACCGGCCCACTTGGCCCGCCCAAAGGCACCACTCACCCACCCACCCACCCACCCACCCCCTCCACCATCAACAACCCACCGTGGGAGACGAGACCAAAAAACGTCATTATTCAACCACACCGTGGGATACTTGAACCACGTGGTTGTAAACATTCTGGCTGCCCGCTCTGTTTTTGGTGATCGAGGTGAGTTGGACCGATGCCTGCTGCCACAACCCGCTTCGCCACTGCATGCTGCTTCTCAGATCAGTACGCTCTCTTGGACTTTGCCGTATCGCCCATCACTCCCTCCTCCCCCGCCTCGCCTTTGCTCCCATGTCCACCGCCCCCGCCGCCAAGAAGATGAAGTCGACCAAGGTGTGTTTTGGCCGCCCTCTCACTGGCTGCCTGCCGCTCGCTGACTGCAGATCATCGGTACCCACTCGGGCACCTTCCACTGCGACGGTGCGTCCTACTAACGACTTGACTGACATTCAGAGGCCCTCGCCGTCTTCCTCCTCCGCCTGACCGACGAGTACAAGGACGCCGACCTGGTCCGCACCCGTGACCCCGCTAAGCGTGCGTCACCAACTGATCAATCTGACATCAGTCGAGCCACTCGACATTGTCGTCGATGTTGGCGGCGTCTACGACGACGAGAAGAAGCGCTACGACCACCACCAGCGCGGCTTCACCGAGGTCTTTGGCCACGGCTTCAGCACCAAGCTCTCCTCTGCTGGGCTGGTGTACAAGCACTACGGCAAGCACATTATCGCGCGCACCCTCGACGTTGCCGAGGACGACGCGCAGGTCCACACCCTCTGGCTTCAGCTGTACTCTGAGCTCATCGAGAGCATCGACGCCATCGACAACGGCGTCAACATCTCCGACTCGCCCCCCAAGTACAACCAGCGCACCGACCTGAGCTCGCGCGTCCGCCGTCTCAACCCCCGCTGGAACGAGCCCGCCTCGGACGACGACTACGACGCCAAGTTTGCCGTCGCGTCCAAGATGACCGGGGAAGAGTTCCTCCAGCAGCTCGACTACTTTGCCAACGCGTGGCTCCCGGCGCGCGACATTGTCGCCAAGGCCCTCGAGGAGCGCAAGGAGGTCGACCCGTCCGGGCAGATCGTCGTGTTCAAGCAGGTGAATGAGGTGGGCGCGAGCAGGCTAGCGAGCGCAGCGAAGCAGCGAGCGGGCCGGGCAGAGGCCGTCGGCTGCCATGTTTGAGACCTTCGCTGACTCCAGTCCGCGCCCTGGAAGGACCACCTCTTCTCGATTGAGCCTACTCTCCAGCCGCCCGCCAAGATTCTCTACGTCCTCTACCCCGAGAACCCCGAGAAGTCGGACAGCAAGTGGCGCATCCAGTGCGTTCCCGAGAGCCCCGACAGCTTTGTGAACCGCCTGAGCTTGCCAGAGGCATGGCGCGGTGTTCGTGATGCCGACCTGGAGAAGGCCTCTGGCATCGCTGGCGCATTCTTCTGCCACGCGAGCGGGTTCATCGGCGGGAACCTGACGTACAACGGTGTGCTCGCGATGGCGCGCGCGGCTCTGTCCCAGTGATGTTGTAGGATGTGATGTAGATGCGCTTGGTACTCGAGCAGGTGGTGAGTGTCTGATTGTCGTGTTCAATCCTGTTGAACGCGTACCCTCGAGGTCTGCGGGAACACCAGCCTGCGGGCTATACTGTGCAAGACTAAGTCTTCTCTTCTTCCATGCAAATGGATTCATCGGCGGAAACGTGACGCACAGCCGCTCACTCGTGATGGGTCGCGGTCCGATGTCACGAATGGCCGCATCGACACACAGCTACGAGCTCAGCACCTGTCTCAGGAAGCCCACACACGCTATCATACAGTGCATAATCTATAAACCCAAGTCTCAACCCTACGCCATCTCGACATCCTCGTTCGGGCGGGGCGCACCGCGCTCGACGCTCGCGACAATCTCGCGGCGGATCTCGGCCGAAATCGTGGGGTGGGGACGGACACGGATGACGTCGAGCAGCGCGTCCTTCTGGTCGGCCGTGAGGTCGGAGCCGTAGCGCTGCACGAACACGAGCAAGCTCTGGTGCCAGAGGACGGGGAGCTTGTCCTCGCCGTCCTTGGAACGCGGGCTGTTGGCGAGGCGGATGTAGTGGAACACGAGCGCGTCGACAACCTTGAACGGCAGCGCGTACTTCTTGTCGAGGAGGATGCGGATGAACAGGCTGTTGGGGCCCGAGTAGTCCATGCTCGCGAGGCGCAGGAGCGCGGCCGCAGAGTGGAGGACGGGCACGGACACCTTGGTGAGGACCGAGCCGACGATGGCAGCCTCCTTGAGGGAGCAGGCCGACTCGCAGAGGGGGAAGAGGATGCCCTTGAAGAAGGCTGCGGGCTTGTACAGCGCCTTCTTGAGCGCCTCGTACAGGTGCACGTTGAGCTTGCCGTCGTCGCGGATGTTGTCGCGCACGCGCTCGAGGAGGACACCCTCGAGGAAGACGCGCGCCTCGGTGGGCTTGAGGTTGGACACAAAGATCTTGGTGCACCCGTACGCGGCGTGCGGCGTCCACTTTGTCGGCTCGGTCAGCGCGAGGAGCTGCGCCCAGTGCGGAAGCGAGGGCAGGATCTTGAGCGCCTTGGGCAGCGGCCCGGACTTGTAGCGCGAGAGCAGGAAGCCGACCCTGGAGGTTAGCGACGTGGGAGGATGCGGGCGGGCGATCGCCGGGGTGACAGCTCGCAATTGATAGCCACCCACTTGGCTCCACTCACTTCGTGTACACCTCCACGACCTTGGGGTTGAGGCCCTGCTTCGGGTCGGGCGGCCCGTCGTCCTCGACCACCGGCCCCGCCGCCATCTTGGCAAAGATGAGGTCCGCGAGCGTCTGCCCCCCCTCCTCGGGCTTGTTGGCGTTGAGGGCGTCGAGCGTCGCGTGGTCCTCGGGGTCGATGTGCAGCTCGGCCTCCTCCTCGCTCCCGCTGACGTCGCCGCCAAACTCGTCATCGCTCTCCAGGTCGCTGCTCATCACCCGTGCCCGCCCTGCTGGCACGTCGTCCTCGTCGTCCTCCCACTCGTCGCCGCCCAGCTCGCGCCCCACCTCGTCCGCCTGCTCGCGCGCCAGCTCGAGAATCTTGCGCGACATGCGCGCGTCCTCGGGTCGCTGGGATTAGCTTGGGACATCGACAACAGCTATCACTTCCGTCTGCATCGCGTACACTACCTCCCCCTTGTGCCCATCCGCGCTGGCTCTGCGCACACCAACTCACCTGCTCGTCATCGCTCCCCGTCTGCTTCTTCTTCCGCTTATCCGGCGCGCTCACGCGCCCAAAGCGCCGGAGCGCCGCGTCGGCATCAATCTGGGCGTGGAGCGGGTCGTGCCGCAAGCCCTTCGTTTTCCCGGTTCCAGCCTTGGGCATGTCGATGCGATGTGCGTGGTGGTGGTTGTTGTGAGTTGTCAACTGCACGGGTGGCGGAGCAGACTTTCAAAATCTCCGGTGGAGGTTGGTGTTGTCACGTGACATCGCTAATGCGCGCAAGTGGAGGTGTGTGAGGGAGTGGGCGGCATGGACAGTGGATATGGCGCGCGTCGCATTTGTTTTGTTGCCCATTGATCCATTCACACCTCTTGCGCTCACCCTCTCCTCCCGAGCAATCATGGCTTGCAAATAAGCGCCGCAGCGCTATCCCCCTCCATCCACAATGGGCAAGAATCAGAACAAACGCAAGAACCGGGTACCACCCCCTCCAGCACCCACCCCAAGACAATGGCAGTCGTCCTCGGACATTGACCCAGGCGTCTTCGAGTCTGTCCTCCATGTACGCGTCTGAATGACGGCGCTGACAGCAGGTCGACTACCCCCTCCTCGACAGCGCGCTCATCAGCGCGATGGTGCACGACTATGCGAGTGACGGGACGCTAGCCCAGAACGAGGGCGTGCTCCGCGAGCAGCTCGCCGCGCTCGAGGCGCAGGTTGTGGCCGACGCGGCCGACGAAGCGGACAGCGAGCCAACATCCAGCCAGCTCCTCTCGTCCGAGCCCGAGAGCCTGCCCATCGACACGCTCTCCCTCTCGAGCGTGCCCTCGCCCTCGACCCGTTCCTCGCGCTCCACAATCCCTTCTCACCCCTCTCGCACCTCGTCCGCCTTCCCCTCCTTGCCCTCCCGCCCATCCTCCGCCTCCGCCTCCCGTTCAACGGCAATGACAGACTACGACGACCTCGAGTCCGAGAAGGACTTTCTCACCGCCCTCTTCCCTCACTTGTGCGCTGCTTTGGGGATTCGCTGACGTCAGGTCCAGCAAGGACATTGAGACAGCGCTGGCCGCCGAGCACTCGCTCGACGACGCGGTGGACCACCTCCTCTCCATCGAGGTGATACGCGAGTCGCAGCGCAATGGAACATGGGGCGACGAGCCGCCACAGGAGGAGGGCAAGTGGGAGGTCGTGATGCGGCGGGGGAGCTCCTCCTCCGGTAGCGCGTCGACGCCCGCCACGCCCGCGTCGCCCGTGCCCGGCGCCGCCGCCCCCACCACAGGCGGCAAAAAGAAGAAGAAGAAGACGAAAACAATACCGATAGTCGACACGCTGCAGAGAAGACCGCAGCAGCTGAGCCCGATCGCGCGCCCCTCCCCCGCCAACATCTGGGACACGCTGTCGAGCGTGTCGGCGTACCTCGCTGACATTGCGCCGCGCGCCCAGGCCCCGTGGTTCCTGACATATCTCCACTCGCCCGACTACACGAGCGCGTATGAGGCTGTGCTCGCGAGCCTCAAACAGCTCTCCCTCACCTCCGAGGTCGCGCCCTCGTCCGAGGTGCTCGACGTCCTCGTGTCCGTGTTTGGCCCGCAGGAAGAGCTGGAGTTCTGCCTCGCGGCCGCGGACTGGGACACGTCCAACGCCATCGACCTCATGGACCTCCTCACCGACTTACGCACCTGGGACGACTACGAGGCGGCGCGCACCTCCGAGCGAGACCCTTACGAGGTGTTTGCGGGGCTGGAGCGCCCGGCGAGCGGGCGGGTGAGCGCGTTGAGCTCACCCGCGTCGTCGCGCCCGACCACGCCCGGCCCAACGGCAGTGTCGGCGCCGGCGCCCACCCGCGCAATCAACGCCAACCGCCTCACCCGCCCTGCACCCAAGGAACCCGAGAAGCCCGCGCCCGCCCGCGTCGTCCCCGGCTCGGTGGCCGCGTCGACCGGCTACAAGCCAACACACGAGCTCCTGCAGCCTTCCAACCCGAGCTGGGCGGCGGGGCAGGCGCTCCTCTCCAAGCGCGTGGGCTCGCCCGCCTCGTCCTCGAGAGCCTGGTCTGCAAAGGGGAAGAAGCGTGCGGCGGCCAACATCATGCCGGGCAACATTGGCCTCGGTGTCGTGATACGTCCAGTAGAGGAGGAGCCCAAGGCGAACGGCAAGGCGGTTGCTAATGGCAAGCCAGGTGCCGCCAACGGCAAGGCCAAAGCGAATGGCAAGACTGCCGCCGCCGCGCACTTTGCGCGCGCGGACGAGTGGCAGGAGCGGCGCAAGCACGCGATGCACCGCGCCACGGCGGACTTCGCCGCCGCGCCCAAGCACCTGCGCGGGCAGGTTATTGGCGCGTACCGCCTCCAGGCGCGTGAGGCGGCTGCCGAGGCGCAGCGGCACTCGCTGGCGGGCGCGCGGGCCGTGCTGGACGCGCAGCGCGCGGCCAACCCCAACTCTATCGACCTGCACCTGCGCACGGTGGCAGAGTCGACGACGCTCGCGCTCGAGGCCGTCGAGGCGTGGCATGCCGAGGGCGGGCGCGGGCCGTTCACCGTCATCACGGGCAAGGGGCTGCATTCGGCAGGGCAGCGGGGCGTGCTGGGGCCCGCGGTCGCCAACGCACTCCGCGCCGCTGGGTGGCGCGTCGAGACCCATCCGGGATATCTTACTATCAGGGGACGGTGATCTGCAATATGTTTGATGTTGCAATATTAGGTGTATGCCATTGCTTGTAGTGTACGTCTTACGTCGTGATGTTACCCCTTGCACATTGCTTGTCGGTGTCGGATGCGGGGATCTGTTGCTGCTTGGTTCATGTCACCGCCCGTGAGTGCCTCCGAAGAGGAGTCCAGCGGTCGCGGGTGCAGCAGGCGTCCACTGGCCCTGGCAAAGTCACAGTCAACCCCCATCTCCTCGCTCTCCGCTAATGGACTTGGTGCATGAATTAGACATAACTACCGACACTATGCGTCGCACGGGGTAGCATCGGCGTTTCTACACGAGATAAGAGAGGAACAGCATAAGCAAACCTTGGCGTGGATAGGGCGTGGACGGCGGCGGCTGAAGGTGACTCCCGCGCCGTCGGGTATAGGTGGCAGAGATGGATGACACGAGCCCGCGGCATTGTAGCCGCCAGCTGCGACACGCTATTAATAAGGCTCTTAAGCCCAGACCTGATGTCAGCACACCCCAACACCCATGACGCACCTTGAGCAAGCTGTCCCACGAACCCGTGCAGAGGGCGATACCGTCGCCGCTCATGCCAAGACAGGACACGCGGTTGTCATGGCCCGAGAGGACACCAATGCGCTCGCCCTTGAGCGTATCCCACGCGTTGCAGTTGTAGTCGTCGTATCCGGCGAACAGGACACGGCCAGAGATGGAGAACGCGACCGACGTTATACCACAGAGAATGTTGTCGTGCTGGTACGAGTTGAGCTCGCGGTCCGCGCGCAGGTCGAAGAGCTTGCATGTTGCGTCGTCCGAGCCTGTTGCGAACGCGTCGCCGTTGGGGAAGAACCTGGGGGTCAGCTCCACGTGATTCGATGAGCTCACTGGACCGCGTTGATGTCCGACTCGTGGCCGGTGAAGGTCTGGACGGCCTTGGGCTGGCGCACATCCCAGACCTTTGCACTGGCGTCGCAGGCACCCGAGACGAAGATGTTGGGGTTTGGTCCCAGCGACACGCTCATGACGTCGCCGGTGTGGTCGGTGAACTCGCTGATGCGGGTGCCCTGCTCGACGTCCCAGAGCATGCAGGTCATGTCACCCGAGGCCGTGAGCATCTGTCGGTCGTTAATGAAACGCGTGCACGAAATGTAGCCCGTGTGCGCGATCAGCTCCTTGGCGACACGCGGTTGGGTCCCTGGGGCACCAGCGCCACGAAGCGAATAGACCGTGCAGATGTTGTCGAGACCACCGCAGGCGACGAGGTTACCGGATGGCGAGTAGCCACAGGTCATGACCCAGCTGGAGCGGAGAGGGATGGCATGCACCTTGTTGGTGGTGTAGGCGTCCCAGATAATGAGCTTGCCGTCTTGGGACGCCGAGACGAGGTGCCGCTTGTCGTTGGACCAGTGGAGCGCGTAGATCTTTGCCAAGTGACCCTTGAGCGTGCGGCGAACCTTCATAGTAATGCGTGGCAGGGGTGGGGTGTCGTTGGCCATAGCGCGCACTGGCCGGGTGTCAGCCAACTGCGCAGCCAGCATGCGTGGCCCAATGCCTATGCCAACAACTTACAGCTCGTGTCAGCCGTCTGGTCCTTTGCGGCGCGGATCTTGTCCTTCAAGGCATCTGCCTCTCTCCGCGCCGTGGAGATCTTTTCTTGGATGTCAGAAGACTGGGAGGCCATCTTGACAATGTGTGCTCAGGCTATCGGAGGGGAAGCAAAGGTCGCGAAGGAAGGTGAAGGGCGTATGGGGTAGTCGAGGCCGTGGACGTCGACGATGATGGGAAGAAGGAAAGTGGACGAAGGAGTGGTGGTGGATGGGAGGAGGGTGGGAAGGAGGGACAAAGCGAGCGAGAGGACGAGGACAGTGTGTTCGGTGGCGGCGAGGCAGACGGATGGCAGTCAGCGGACGATGTCGACGTTTGTTGGTATGAAGCGCACTAGTCGAGAGGAGAGTAAAGAGGCACCACGAGGACGCCCTCTCTTGCCTCTGTGAAAGAGGCCAGGAAAGAAGCGGAGGAAGAATGCAAAGCCCTCGAGATGCTGCCGAGGAGTGAATCAGCTCGCGCAAGCGAGGTCGACGAGGTGAGTGGGTTGTGGATGGGGTGGATTGGGGAGAAAGGGGAAAAGGGGAATGGATGGACCGATGCCAACTGGCACAAGCCATGGATGGTGAGGACGAGGCAGTGGGCAGCATGCGCTGTTGAGGCATGGACCTCAGCCAGCCAGGCCAAGACCCTTGAGCGAGCCGACCCAAACGCCAGCGCCCAGCCTGCCAACGCCCATACGCCCGGCACAACGCAACGCGTTGACCAAGCAACTTTGAGGGGGGCATCAGGTCATCCAGGCCAGAGCCTGAAACACCCTCTGCTGCCTCTCTTCATCTGCCTTTGCTCAATCTCCGCCTCTCTCTCCCGATGGCCTCCTAGTGGGTCCGTGCAGTGCCCAGCCTGGTCAAAGCGTCCAGGCCGCGCGGCCACGGGCCCTCTGCCTCTCTCAAGCGGCGCGGGTCGGATCGCGGGCAGCCGCGTGAGTCACAACTTACAGCTCGGGGTGTGGGGAAGCGCGGCGTCGGGCGAGGGCGCGCGCGATAAGATGGGTGCGGGAAGGATGGTGATTAGAGCTGGGTTGCGAGCGCGTATTTTGGATGTTGGCGTTGGTCGTTTGTAATGAGAGAGCGGCAGGGGAAGGTGTCGAGGTGGCAGGGGGCCAGGGGGGAGGAGGATGAACAAGCGTCACAGGCAGTCGGGTCGGAGGACAGGGGATGAGGGAAGGTAAGGGGGCGGTAGGACCACCGTGTGTGTTGAAGTGTGGACGATGATGGGGATGGCGGAGGGAGGGACGAGGACGAGGACGAGGACCAAGGATAGAAGTGGGGCGTGTGAGCAGGGACCTGTCAGCAAAGACGATCACGGATAACGCAGCAGCGGGCCCAAAGAGGCAGAGCAAAGCGACCTGCCGAAGAGCAAGTTGAGCAGCTGACGCAGCTGGGCAGCTGGGCAGCTGGTGCAGGCTTGGCCACAAGTATGGGCATCCAGACGCCACACCGTGCCACTCGGCTTCCCTTGGCCATGCCCTTGTCGGTGGCCTGCCTGATGCGCCTACTCACGACGGTGGAACGCCTCGGACCTGTTGGGGTAGGCGTCGTGCGAGGGGCGTGTTGGATGTGCGGATGAGAGAGATGGAGAGGATGAGGCGGTGTGGAGGAATGTAGTGTGCGGCGGGCTGGGATCCAGGCCTGCGTCTGCGCACCAAGGGCCAATGGGCCAAGGGGGGCAAGGTTGAGAGAGAAGGGGCTGGTGCGCGGGGCCGGTGGGTCGGGGGGACCAGGAGGAGGTGACGCGGCGGTGTCGTGTTGTGGGGTAGAGGGAGTAAGGGGAGAGGGGGTGGCCAGTGCGCGAAGGGCCGAGAGCAAAAGGAAGGGTGGGTTAAGAGGGGAGCGAGGGAGATTGCAAGGTGGAGCGTGGGAGGAGAAAGGGAGAGAGAGAGAGAGTGAGAGAGTGAGGGGGAGGAGGGAGGGACCGAGGGACGGAGGGACGGAGGGACGGAGGGACGGATGGGGGTTGAGGATGGGGCGTCGAGGGGGGGAGAATGAAGTGTGTGGGTGTGATTGTGTATGTGTGTGTGTTGCCAGCTGCTAGGGGTGGATGAGAGGGGTGTGTACCAGTTGTCTGGGTAAGGGAGTGGGTCGAGTGCGGTCGAGGATTGAGGATCGAGGACAGGTTCCCAAGTGGTGGACCGTGCCCCATGCGCCAGTGGTGGTGTGTATGGCCGTCCTCGTCGCCTCGTCCTCGCTCTCGCTCGCTGTGTGCGCCGAGAGCCCCAAGTTGACCAGGTCGAAGGGTAAATCGATCTGCGCTCGGACCTCGTCTACCCAGGGTTGCTATCGCCAGTCGCGCTTGGCGGATCCGGGGGCGCACCAGGGCCGCCCACACGCCGTTCTTTGTCCCCGACGCTCGGACTGCCTCTTCTCGCGTCCGCGCCGACCGGTGCCGTGGGGCTGGAGGGGATGGGAGGGGATGGGTTGGGGGGGAAGAAAGTGGCTGGCAGGTAAACTGGAGGGAGGCTAAGCGAAATCAACGATGTAGAGCGAGGAGACGGGCGGCGCGACGCCCCGTGCCTAGATGGCGGCCCTCCCACATACAGTCGAGGAGGAATTAGCCTGCACAGCAGGTCGGATATCTCTCGGTCCCCGGCAGACGGTGTGCATGTTGCATGTTCTTGGGTGCGTCCATGTTCTTGGCCTCGATCGCAGGTGTTACCCCTCGCCGAACAATGGCTGCAGTGCTGCGGAGGCGCAGTGGCATTCCAAGGGGGAACTGGGGGGTGAGATGGGCGGTTTGACCGCCGACCAGGGACGGTGGGTGGCGTCGAGAACAATGGAACACACGCGACGCCCTCGTCAAGGCTGAAGGATGGCTCGGTGGCATGGGCATCGAGGGGCCAGGGGGGGGGGGGGGGGCAGAGGTGGCTTGGACGGTATGCGCGAATGGACATGGAGGACTGCATGACCAAAATTGTTACAAAAGCGTCGACTCGTACACACCCGCGTCCCCATTCCACGTTCCCCCTCCACGGCCGACACGCGCGACATGCACGCCCTTCCTTCTCTATTCCTCTGCTTTTCTGTCGCGAGCGATCGGTTGCGGTCACCGCGGCCGTCGCCAGTGGCGGGGTGGGCAGTGGCGCACGACCTTGCCTCGAGCCTATTCGGGACATCGATCCATCATCGCTGCCATCAAGGGCGCGTCCCCCCGAGCGCCCAGCCAAGAGAGCCAGTTTAGCACATCAACATGATGTCAGGTGTCGACGCCGATTGGGCCACGGCCTGGGCCAGCTGCGTAAGTTGTTTGGAGGTGACGATGCCTGCAGATGAGTTGTCCAGGGACGTTGACCACTCGGGAAGTGGAGGTCATGGAACCTGCAGATCAGCTGACTTCCCGGACATGAGGATCTGAGGTCAGTCCTTGGAATCCATCGAGGTAGGCGCGTCAGTCTGCAGTCTCCAATGAACACGAATCTCTCCTCGGCTACAAGACTTTCATATAACGAGTGACGCATAAATAACTATTAGGGGGCCGGGACGCGCTCCGACAACTCGAGTCATCGGGCCATGGGGGTACTGTTCGGAAATGCCGAGACGAACCTGGTCGGGAACGAAGTGCTTAGACGTACGCCATGATGGCGGCGGCAACGGCGGCGGCGCCGACGATCGGGATGTTGACGGCCGAAGCACCGCTGGTGGGGGTGGGGGTGGCGGCCGACGGGGAGGGGTTGGCCGCACTACCCGAGTTGGCAGCACCGCCCGACGACGTGGGCCTGACGGACGAGGCGCCGGCGCCAGTGGGCGAGCCAGAGGCCGAGGGGCTGGCGGAGGGCGAGCCGGAGGGCGAGCCAGAGGGCGAGCCACCGGCAGAAGGCGAGGCAGAGCCCGAGGGCGAGGCGGCACCCGAGGGCGAGGGCGAGCCGCTGGCGGCACCGGCGTCGTTGGTCGGGGCGCCCGAGGCGCCGGCGACGGCACCGGCCGAGTCGGTGCCCTGGGCCGTCTGGGTCATGCAGGCGCTGTTCGAGCCACCCTGGACGGTGATGGGCGACGAGTACTGGACCGCACCGGTGCCGTCACGGATCTGGAGCGAGACCTGGGTGTTGGGCTCGAGGTTGACGTTCCAGGTGATCGAGGTGTCCTGGGTGCTGTCGGCGAGCGTCATAATGGGCGCGGCCGAGGTCTGGCCGGCGGGAATAACGGTGCTGGCCTGTCAGTGCCTGCTGTCTGTCTACGGTGGGAGAAGGTGTGGCTACATGTGGCAGAGGTGGTCGGTGGGAACACCACACACGGCCCATGGGGAAGGTGACGTTGGCAAGACGACGTGCCTGCGGGCCGGGCCGACGCCTGATGGGAATGACACCCCGGCCCTCGGAAGTCACATTCCGACCTTCTTCCCCTTGGGCGCAGCCATCCACAGCGACGGCGAACACACACCACAGAAGCGTGATGGAGAGGGTTACTTACATCCAGTAAGGGGGCGAGCCACCGGCCCACTGGATACGCGAGGGCTCTGGGATACGTCAGCGATTGAACGAATTCTGGGTGGCTGGAAACTCACGGCACTGGATGACCGAGGCCTGCGGGTTGAAGGCAGAGGTCGAGGAAGGTGTAAAGGAGCCGCGGAAGAGGATAGGAGGGTGGATGGAGTGGCAAGGACATGAGCAGCGATGTAAGGAAGGTTGGAGCAAGGTGTCAAAAGTCGTATCAGCCATTTGTTCTCTCTAAAAAGCGGTGGGGGGGAAGGCAGACTCACCGGGGTCTCAATGCGAGGACCCTCCTGGGCCATGACGGCGACGGCCATGAGGAGCGAAGTAGCGACGGAGGCGTACATTGTTTGTGTGTGTGTGTGCGAGGTGGATGTGGATGGAGAAGGAAGGGAGATGGAGAAGTGAGAGAAAGAGAAAGAGGATGGAAGAGACTAAGGAAATGTAAGTAGTAGTAGAGGTGGGCTGTCGGTCGGTTGGAAGGGACGTCAGAGCACGCAGGGAAGGCGGGGTGGGTTGGTTGGTTGGTTTGTCTCTCTGCGCTAATGCCTACCGCTGTACCGCTGGGCTGCGGACGATGGAGGCGACAGGAGGCGACAGGGACCAAAGTACCCCATGTATGACCAGTGGTGGTTACGCATGGCTTGTTACTATTGCACAGGTACTACGGAAATGCGCAGCAGTCTCGGGCTCTAGTGGCCTTGATGCCTCGGGGGCCGCCCGCGTGCCGTACTGCGCGCGCGCGCGATTGACAAGGCAAATGACAAGATTGGCGCTGAGACGCTTCTGACCCTCGGTGCCGCCCTCTGGCCTTCCTGTAGCCCGTGTGGCCTGTGTGGCCTGTGGGCTGCATTGTATGAGAAGCCATCGAGCTAAAAGAGAGCCTGGCAGCCTGACCTAGGCACTGCAACCTTTGCAGCGATCAGTTGATGGGGCCTGTTGGGCGCCGTCTGTGGGCCGCGTGGGTGGGATGCGCAGGCCCACTCGTGTCGATAGTTGCCATTCCCCTCTCATCCGCGCCCACCCGTGGCAATCAAGAGATCATATTCATACTCAGAGAGAGAGACGAGATGAGGTAGATGAGCCAAGGCTTCCAGGAACGTGCTCTGCTCTTCTTTTGGACCTCGTCCTCGTCGGTGTGTCTGTGTGGGGGAGGGGCGCACGCCCAAACGTCACGGCGACGTCACTGAGGCTCCCACATCCCCTATGCACCCTACAATCGCCTGCAAGAACCGAGGCTGACATCAGTCCATCTCGCCTTAACCCTAGCCGCCTTCCCTGCAATCCTGCACCTTTGACCCTGAGCGGCACAGAGGCTTGAATCCTTGTTCCTCGAGGCATGCTCATGTATTGCTCCCTGTACGGCCTGTACCCTGTCGCGTCCGACATCCGTCGCCACCACCAATCCCCTGCACAACTCCTCATTGCATGCGACATCGGCCGCCCGCCGGCCCGGTTTCCGTAGGGGCTCGTCGGACACACGCGTGCGCACAACCAGTGGGGACACGGGGGTTGGAACACTGTCGAAGGTGGTGGCGTGACTCACCCCAAGCCAACAACGAGTGCACGGTCCTTTGCATGCAGCTCTGCATCAACCGTGAGCTCACTGGGCGTGGGAGATGATGGGATGAGGGGAGGAGGAGGAGGGGGGGACCTGGTCCAGACCCTGATACAGTTCCGTGCACATGAGGAGACATGAGCGATTGCAACGAGGCGGTGCAGTGAAGAATGTCTTGGCACTTCCGCATGCCTGCCACCATAGCCGCGTCGGGTCGGCGGGGGGGGATGCTGCTACACTGAGAGGACACGGGGTCAGGCTAGAGGGCTAGGCACGCAACATGGCAGCAAGAGAGGGGTTTCATCAATGGAGATTGCCTCAAGCCTCTGGCCTCTGCCTCTGCCGAGACGAGCAAAAAAAGCTGTCACGCTTCTCGAGACATGTCGTCAGCCCACGCGTCACGCTTGCCTGCAATCTGGCCGGTTGCCCAGAGTGCCTCCTCTCCTAGATCCTGGACTCGTCCTGCCACTCGTAGTGCCACTTGCCACGTTGCCACCCGGTGTGATAGGAATAGCGCGATAGGGGGGCTGGTTACATGCCGGCGTGGGTACGCATTGGATGGGAATGATACCTAGTGAGGGGCGAGGGGTATGTGGGGGTGACGGTGGTTCCCGGATCCCGGAGCGCTGGAGCCGCTCGAGGTCAGCTTTCCCAGGAGCTGGATCACCGGCGATCCGCGGCAAGGGAAGTGGTTGGGGTAGGGTGGGGGTGACGTAGCTGGCTGCGAGCGCGAAGATATGGTGAGACCGTGATCTGTGATCCCGTGAGATCGTGAGATCGCGTGTCTCAGCCGCAGAAAAAGAGGAGAGGCACGTGCAAAGTCGGCTTGGTTTGCCACCGCGGACATGGCCGGCCTCATCTCCGTTCGGCCCTCTGGTTTCTCTCTTAAACTGATAATGTTCCACGTGAGAACTGACGTGGCTTTGAGACCACCCGGCAAGAGTTGTCGGCCAAGTCCGGTGATTGTGCATGCGTCATGTCCGCTTGAGTGTTACCGCATAACAAATGTGCCGGCCCTTCTCTCCCAAAACCCCCTCCCCCCCCCGCCAGGTCGCTCGGCACAGATTTCGAGCGCGCACTGACAAGGACTCGAGACGAAGGAGCGATCCCGAGCAAGTCCGGGGGAGCGGGAGAGACGGGAGAGCACGACGACAAAGGAGATGCAGAGTACCGCGCCCACCGACCGGCACGAGTCACCGGCACAACCACATGCATCCGCCACCCAACACGCCCACAAACCCCACACACCCAAGACTTTTGTACCGTTCACTCGGTTTTCTACCGGCATCTCATCCCCACATATTATTCCTGACACCTTGCCCACTTGACAGTTATCTTCAAGGCGACACGTCGCGGAGGAAGTCTGAGCGACCCAGAGAGACAGCGATAGCGAGGAAGATTGTCGAGTGGAAGTAAGCAGCAGTCTACACCAAACGTCCACAACCGTGAGTTGCTTGTTGCGCGTCGACCAAACGGTTGCCGAGGCGATCCCGGAAAGCGAATCCCTCCCCAGGCCCGGTTCACGCGACAAAGTCCGGCAACCGTACCCGGCCAACCGACATGATCTCGACGATCGCTGATCCCAGCTAGTAGCCTCAACAACAACACACTAGAGTAATGTTGTGCGTGCATCGCGGTCACATGAGACGAGCTCACGCCAGCGCGGCCGCCTCCATCCCCGGCTCCCGACAGGGGTGCTTCAAGTGAGTCGAGTCGCTGCACATGCCCGCTACAACCGCCGCCGACTTTGCTGACAGCAGATGTGGCAACTGTGCGTCGATCTATGCGCGGGCTGTCTAACGCCAGTGGGCCACATCGCCGAGAACTGCCAGTCGCCGTCGCGGCTGTGCTACAACTGCCGCGAGGCAGGGCACGAGAGCACAAACTGCCCGCACCCGCGCACGACGGACGGCAAGCAGTGCTACGCGTGCGGCGGGGTGGGGCACGTCAAGGCCGACTGCCCGAGTCTGCGGGGCGCGCTCGGCTTCGGCGCCAACGGCGCAGGATATGCGGGGGCATTTGGGAGTTTCCAGAAGTGCTTCCAGTGCGGGCGGCCGGGCCACATTGCACGCATGTGCCCAACGCGCCGCGGCGCGTTCGGGCCGCCCAGGCCGCGCGTGGCCAACCCCGACGGCTCGCCCGTCAAGTGCTAGTGAGTGCTGGGCGTGCGCCGCTCGGAGCTGGGGTGGAGATGGCGAGGGCGAGGTGGGGAGGGGGCGACGGGGCGGGGGTGACGGGGCCGCCGACGGGCCCGGATCCGGATCCTGGTGCGAGCAAGGGCATTCGGGCTGGTTGGCAGAGGGCGAGCAGGCTGCAGCGGGCAGCGAGCTTGGCCGTCTTGGCCAGACGAGTCGAGCGAAATACGGCGACAATCCCACTCGCCCGTCCTATCAGCCCGCCGGCCACTCCCTGACATACCTGACTTTTCGGCATATCTCTGCCCAGTGGCGCGTTCGGGTCTGTTCCCGGCCCCCATTCCCGAGGATTCGGACATCGGGCACGGATCGACAGGGCGGGCGCTGATCCCAGCCGGTGCAACGGGGACAACCACCTGGCGCGCGACTGCCTCGCGCCGCGCGACGACTCGGCAAAGAAGTGCTACAAGTGCAGCGAGACGGGGCACATTGCGCGGTGAGTACTCTTGGGACGGCGCCGAGTGCTGAGGAGGTGCTGCTGTCGCCTCGCCCGCCTGGCCCTGCCAGCCCGCTGACCGCAGCGACTGTCCGACGAACCAGGAGCACCTCGCGAGCGCTGAATAGTTGTATACCGGGCTTCGGCCGCATGAATTGGGTTTCCGGCTTACGATTGCGTCTACAGGCTGACGCTGCTCTCGTAGCTGAGCTCTTGGCTGTAGGGCACTAGAGGCCGCAGCTGGCACGACTTGGCGCTCGCCGAGATCCGCAGGCACGGTGGCGGGCGGTATGGTGGCACCCGCCCGCTCTCCGCCACAGGTGGCGGTGGCCCTCGAGCCAAGCGCCCATGCTTCGCCGTTCATGCGAGCAAGCCGGTGCACGTCCAGCCTCAGTCTCACTCTCCATTTCGAGTTGTGCGGACTGAGTTGAAGCCTCGACGCGTACCAGTGTGAGTACATTTGGGAGGAAGATCGAGAGCCGCCTAGTGTACGTGTGGCGCAGTGGTGCTAAGCTTGATGCCCTCGAGCGTATTGTGGCACACGGATCTGCGCGGCTGTACCTTGTCCAGCTGGGCGCAGGGGAAGTACGAGTACCACGCGCCATCACGGTCGGGAACTGGAGCTGGCACTCACCGAGAGGAACGTTGGCACGCTGAGGCTGCGGCTGTGTGGCACGCCGATGTCAGTCACTGCAGCCGGAGCCCGCTGCGGAACCCAAATGAAAGTCAAGAATGAGGTCAAGGTCAGTGCAAATGAACGGTGCGACCCAAATGAGGCACCACCAGCACATGGGCTGGAATGGGAGGTCTGGCTGACCCATGAGCGGTGCGATTCTAAAACCAAGTTGAGCCATTCTAGCGTTCATCGCTATACATCTATAGTCCCAGGCGCGCACGCACCACCTCGCCCAAGCGCGCATCGACCCGCCTCCCAATGAACACGAGCTTGGGGGTAGCGTCTCCGCTCCCGACTGCCTCCCGGATCTCAAAGAGGTCCGCGACGCCCTGCACGACCTTCTCCGCCCGCTCGACAACGAGGTATCCCTTGGTGCGGAGGATCTCGGGCCGCTCACCATCCCAGTGCACCTCCTTTCCGTCGACCTGGAGCTTGCCTGCCCAGATGAACTCCTCGAGGAAGTCATTCAGGTCAGCGAACTGCGCCGCGGAGAGCGGCGGGAGAGGGATGGTCGTGGTCGTGATGCCGTGCGCATGGTGCCCATGCGCGTGGGCGTGGTTCACCTCGCCGTGGGCGCAGTCTGCGCACCCCGCATCTGCATCCGAGGTGGGCGGGGGCGCGGCGTACGCCCGCAAGTTGAAGAGCTTGTCCAGCCCGATCTGGCTGTGGTCCGTCCGATAAACCCTCAAGGTCGGGTTGATGGCGGCCACGGCCGAGGACACCTCATCCAGGATGTCGGGGGTGACCAGGTCCGTCTTGTTGAGGAGGATGACGTCGGCGCACGCGATCTGGCGCTGGCACTCGTTCGGGCTGCCGTCGTCCCGTGGCTCGTCGATTTGCTGCTATCAGCGGCTGTCCACATGACAAGCTAGCCGCCACAAGAGAGGGGGAGGGAAGGTTCGTGCGCTGAAGGTCTGAAGCCAAGTGGGAGGGGAGAGACCCACCTTGAGCACATTCCTGGAGTCGACAACGCACACGACGCTGTCGAGCTCAAGATCACCCATCTCCTCGTTGGCCCAGAAGGACTTTGCGATCGGCGCGGGGTCCGCCAACCCAGTCAGCTCGACGACGACCCAGTCGATCTTCTCGCGCTGCGCGGCGACCATGTCCTCGATCGCGGCGATGCCAAGGTCCTTGACGCTGCAGCAGAGGCAGCCGTTGGGGAGGGCGAGCATCCCGGCTGTGGGGTCGCTTCCGTCGTCGTTGGAGAACTGGAGGGCCTTGGCTGCGGTCAGTGGGCCGCGAGAGGGCGCAGAGTGGAGCGCTGTTAGTGGAGGGAGGGGAAGGGAGGTGAGCGGGGGAAGAACGCACACTCGATGTCCGTCGTGTCGCCGTAGTCTGCTGTCAGCTGGCGAACTGAGGGAAGATCACCATTCATGCACACCGCGATCCGGTAACCGTGGTTCTCCGTCAAAATGTAGCTGGCGTCAGCTGCTGACCGAAGCGCAGAAAGCTGACTCACTCCAGCAGCGTGCTCTTCCCCGCCCCAAGGTATCCCGTCAGCAGCGTAATGGGCACCTTGTCGCGCTCCATCTTGCGCACGGCGATGGGCGTGCGCGCGCGCTCTCGTGGCTCCGCCGCCGGCGTCCCGGCATCAACGAGGCTGGGAGTCAGCTCAACGGAATGCCTGGAAGCGGACGTACGTCGGCACCTCGTCCGCGTCAATCAGTCTGCTTTCAGCGCTGCCAGAGTCTGCCCAGCCGACGTACTGGGGTACCTCGTCGTCGCTGGCCATGGTGTATGAGTAAGTGCAAGTGTCAGAAGGAGCGCTCACCGGAACATGACCAAAAGTAGTGGAGGCGGGGCCCACGCGGGAGCATTTCGGCCTCGAGGAAAGTCGAGTCTGCTGATAACTCGGCGTCCAACAACAACAACAGCAACAACGACAAGCACGATGCGGGTCTCGCAACGCGCGATGAGCGGCCTCGCGCCCACGGTGCGGGGCATGGTCGAGCGGGCAGCCACTTCCTCCGCGGCCCCCTCCCAACTCCCCTCCTCCGAAACTCCCCCCTCCTCAACAGCCTCCGGCTGGATCCGCTCCCTCCGCGTGCACAAGAAAGTGGCGTTTGCCGAGCTCGACGACGGCAGCGGCGGCACCCTCCAGGCGGTGCTCAAGGGCCCGGCGCGCGCGCTGGCCGACGAGCTCTCCCCCGGCGCCGCCGTGCGCCTCACCGGCGTCCTCGCCCCTTCCAGGGGGGCGGGGCAGGCGGTCGAGCTCGGCGTGGACGAGGGCACCGTCCTCGGCCCCGTGGAGGACGGGTACCCGATCCAGAAGAAGGCGCTGCCGGCCTCTGTCCTGCGGGAGAACGCGCACCTGCGGTTCCGCACCGGCGCGATGGGCGCGACTGTGCGTGTGCGCGACGCCCTCGCGCGCGACTGGCACGACTGGTTCGAGGCGCACGAGTTTGTGCACGTCCACACGCCGCTGCTCACCGCCAACGACTGCGAGGGCGCCGGCGAGGTGTTCACCGTCGCACAGTCCCTCCCGACCATACACAAGGAGCCCTTCTTCCCCCGCCCCGTCAACCTCACCGTCTCGGGCCAGCTGCACCTCGAAGCACCGACGCACGCCCTCGGGCGCACGTACACCCTCTCGCCGGCGTTCCGCGCCGAGCCGAGCCAGACGTCCCGCCACCTCGCAGAGTTCTACATGCTCGAGGCCGAGGTCGCGTTCGTCGACACCCTCGAGGGCCTCCTGGACATCGCCGAGGCCGGCGTGCGCGACACCGTCTCCAGCCTCCTGCACTCGTCCAGCCCGCGCGCCCGGCGCGCGCGCGAGGACATTGCCCGCATCGCCGCGAGCCAGGTCGCCGCCGAGGCCGAGGAGCGCGCGTCCGCCGGCCTCCCGCCCCTCCCCCCGCCCTGCCGCGAACCCACCCCCCTCGCCCACCTCGAGCCCGCCACCCGGCCGTTCAAGCGCCTGACGTACGCCGACGCCCTCGTCCTCTTGAACAAGCAGCACTCTGAGGCGCCGTTCGGGCGCCCGCCGGGAGAGGACGGGCTGGCGAGCGAGCACGAGCGCTGGCTCTGCGCGCACTTTGGCGGGCCAGTGTTCGTGACCCACTACCCCGCGGCCCAGAAGCCGTTCTACATGCTCCCGTCGGAGGCCGACCCCAGCGCCCCGAAGACGCAGGACACCGTCGCCTGCTTCGACCTCCTGTTCCCCGGGATCGGCGAGATGGCCGGAGGGAGTATGCGCGAGCACCGCCTTGAGCCGCTCCGCGAGAGCTTGGCGCGCCACGGACTTTCCGAGAGCGAGTACCAGTGGTACCTCGACCTCCGGCGATTTGGGTCCGCCCCGCACGGTGGGTGGGGCATGGGGTGGGAGCGCTGGGTGTGCTGGGTTACGGGGCAGGCGAACGTGCGCGATGTCGTGGCGTTCCCGCGCTGGGCCGGTAGCTGTCGGTTCTAGGCAGACGCCTCGTACGCGTTCGTTCCCCTCGGTCGGATCAACCTCTCTTCATAGACTCTCACACCGCATCTCCACTCGCACCATGCACCATGTACAGCTCCTCAAAGCCTGCCGTCCCGACCACCAGCCCATGCGCAGATTCTTAGCATGGTCGCCTCCTACTCTATCCAGTCCTACGGTATGGTACTCATGTAATTGTCGCTCAATTCAGTCGTGGGCCCTTCTAGCTAGCTACCGGTGCAGCCTCTCGCAGCTGCTTACGCTTGCCCACGAGGTGCTAGTCCTGCTCGGCGGCCCGCTGGGCGGCGCGCTTCTTGGCAAGCGCGACAGCCTCCTCAGCCTCCTTCTGGTTGTCGATCCAGCGGAACGTTGTTGGCGGGTACTGGGTCCTGGCGGCGGCCTCGGCGTCGGCGAACCAGAACACGAGTCCTGGGGCGCTGAGGGTCAGTCATTATCACAGGAACAACCCGAGCGCGCCTGTGCGCTAGGCACTCACGCAGGGCGGATGCGAGAGCACGGAAGTCCCGTCTCGGGCTCGTCCAGGACCGTGTGGAGAAGGTCGGCCTTTTCTGGGCCCGACACGACAAAGACGGCACGGTAGCAGTGCGTCAGAACGGGGATGCTGCTGTCAGCGGCGGAGCTCGGAAGGAGGAATGATGACGGATGCGGATCGGGCAACACCCCGTGCCGCGATAAGCCGCGGTTGCTTCTTTGCGAGTCACATCTCGGCGCCACCGGTGCGGCAACTCACGTCATGGTGATGCGGCGCTTGGGGCCGTTCGGCGCGTCGTCGAGGCTCGTGACCCAGGCGTCGCGCTCCGACAGCACCTCGTGGCCAGCAAAGAGCGAGCACGTCTCGCCCTCGACACCCATGCCGAGGAGCATGAGGTCAAAAGTGGGGTAGCGGGCAGCATTGGAGGCGGCAAAGTGGTTGACGAGCTGCTTCTCGTAGTCGTCCGCGAGCTCCTCGAGGTCGTCAAGGTGTTGGGGGTTGATCGTGTGGATCTGGCTCTTGGGAATCGGGACGTGCTGGAGGAACGAGAGGTAGTTGGAGTGGTAGTTGGAGTCCTCGGAGTCGAGCGGCACGGCACGCTCGTCGCAGAAGAAGACCTCCCTGGTGTGTGAGCTGCGCCCTCGCTTGCACGCCACCTGCTGGAGGCGGCGTCACGCACCACTTGTCCCACTGCACGTTCTGCTGGCCAGCCAAGCCGCGGAGGTTGGCAGCAAGCGAACCGCCCGAGAGGGCAATGGTAAACTTGCCGCGCTTGTCGACGGCGTCGCGCTGCGCCTTTATGACAAAGTTGGCGAGCGAGTCTGGTGTGAGCGACCACGACAGCGGGCGGACTATCGGCTCGCTCGCACTACGCACCGACAAGGGTCTGGTTGTCCTTGAACGAGTAAAAGACGGGCGGGGCGGGGGGAGGGGGCGGCATGGTGGGGGTGGGGGTGGGGGATAGGAAACAAGAAGGAGGATGGGTCGTGAACGGCCTATCGGGGAGGAAGGGGAGTGTCTGGTGGCGAGGTGCGCTGTGAGGGCAGCGGCTGGCACGGGGACAGGTGTGAGCGGGGCTCTGTGGTTGGGGGGTGGGCCGTGCCGAGGGGGTAAGTGTGAGTGACGGGTGGGTGTATGAGGTGTGTGTGGATGAAGTATAAGAGTGTAAAGTGGATGGATGAAGAGGATGGATGAGGATTGCGAGTTGAACGGGGGGGGGTGTCGTCAGTGTGGGAGTTGGTTCGAGTTGGCTCGAGTTGGCTCGAGTTGGCTGGAGTCGACTTGGACGACGGGTGTAGGGGGTGGCAGACGAGAAGAGCAAGCAAAGGTCATGATTTGGTAGGGTCGGAATCAGAAACTGACAGAGGACACCCCCAGGCCACCCCAGGCAGACCACCCACTCCTAGTCCTCCTAGTAGTCCCTGATCACCTGCCTGGGCTGCATCTGATCCCAATAGAACAGAGGGGTAACCTCTTTCCATCATTCATCCCTTTTGCCATGCATCTTCCTGCAAAAGCTTCGCTTCCAACGGCCACCGTCATCAGGCAGCTAGGCAGCTATAGCAGGGACCTTTGCACGCTACCCACTCGATATCATCGTGTCCGTCCGAACTTCATCAGCGGCGCATGTGCTGCGCACCCCTGTAGCTCTGACCTGTGGTGAAGGGCGATGACGACGGTCAGTTGGTTGTGGAGAGTTGGGTGTGGGTGTCATGTGTCATGCACATGTCCTTGCTTGCCTACCAGCTGCCAGCTGCCAGAGACAGAGAGCCAGAGACCGAGAGCTAGAGAGGAGAGCGGATCGAGCGGAATGACTCTGCTGGGGCCTGGACAAACCCCAATAACGTCATCCCTTATCCCCTCCAATTCGTCTCTACCTCACATCCTATTGCTCCTAATCGGCCCATTACAATTGGCCGCTTAATCAGGAAATTGTCTCGCGTGCCATCCCTCCTCCACTCCTCCACCGGACACCCGAACCGCGACTTCGGCGTCGGCCTCGGATCTTACCATCTACGTCAACATGTCCGGCAAGATTCTCTGGGGAAAGTGAGCACCCCCGCCTTGCCCGCTGACAACAGATGGCTCGCGACGACGTCCGTCAGTGCGTCCCCCCGCCGGCCTAGCTAACGCAGTCATGGGCGTCGGGTACACCCTCTTGAAAGGTGAGCCTTACCCCGCCCCCCGCTGACGCCAGTGGCGACGCCGACCGAGGAGGAGTTCTACAACGTACGCTACGCCCCCCGCGGACCCGCTGACCCAGTCCCTCTCGCCCGACCTCAAGCGCAAGGTTGACGAGGTGCGCGCGCAGCGCGCCGCCCTCGAGAACAGCAAGAAGGTCCAGGCCAAGCTCGAGGTGCGCCGGCGCGGCCCTAGTGTGCGGGAGGACCGTGCTGACGCTTCTCTTCTTTTTTCTCACCTCGCACCCCATGCCCACCTGATATGCGCCCCGATCACGCTGCCCGCTCCGCTTGCCCGCGCCCCATTTTTGCCCCACAGGCCGCTGGAGACGAGGGCAAGATTGTCTGGGGCGACGACCTCAAGAAGACCAGCAAATAGACTCGCATCTGCAGCTCTGCAGGACGCACCTGCAGGATCCGTGTATGTATTCTACTGGGCGCTGAGTGGTTGGAAGGCGGTGGAGGCAGACTGATTGCTCGCGGTTGCCGAGGCGGTCCAGGCGATCCTGGCCCGTCGGCTTGCTGACAGTTTGATCGTCGCGCGGCTGATCTTCATCACGGCGTCGGTCTTGTCACGCAGCCCTGTTCCAGGACTTGTCGGACACCGTCGGTCTCCGACGCCGCGGACGTAGCAGTCCGCGCAGCCTGCAGTGGCAAGCGGGGTGGACTCCGAGACGCAGACGCGTCACCTCGTCGACCCAGAAGCAAGACGTCAGCGTTATGCCGTGGCTGACCCAAGCCACACCATGCCCAGCTGCCGCTACCACACGCCACTGCTGCCCCGCCACTACCACCCGTCATGTCACTCAAATGCATGGTATTCTGTTGTACGATGAACGGCGCGGTAGTGCCAGGATACAAGTTGTTACAGGACGGCGGTGCCGCCAACCCCGGCCCGAATAGAGTTCCAGTCGGTAGTGTCTCCTCTCCCTCAGAAAAACAGCGTGCGCGGGCACGGCTTCTCGCCGCTCTTGCACGTCGCGAAGCGGCTGTCGACGCGCCCCTTCTCCTCCTCGGTCAACGGGCCGCACATCTCGGGATGGCAGGGGAAGTACTGTCCGTCGACATGTGTGTACGCCGTCTTGAAGAGCGTGGTAAGGCGCTGCGAGAGCTCGGGGTTGGCCGGCGCGCAGACTGGCATCAGATCTTGTCCCCAGTCACGCGACTCACCGTCTGTCACCTGCTTCGCCCACATAAAGTATGCCTGGATGCGGCGCACGCCCCAGCCGACAGGAGGCGAGCGGCGAATGCTCTCGAGGTTGTGCAACTTGCTGTCGTGTCAGTGTGTGTCTCTGCCGGATCTCAACACCGCGCCGATCCTCCGCTCCCACGTTCAGCGCAACTCACTCGGCTAGCTTGACCTGCTGCGCTTCGCGACTCCGCTTGTGGGCGGTGCGCAGCTGCTCCACCTTGCGCTCCTGTCCGTTGAGCGACACGTCATCGGTGCACTCTGCGACAATGCTGGCGACGCGCGGCCCAAACGCGTCCTCAATCTCCTCAATGGTCGTGTGCGTGTCCTCGACAGTGTCGTGTAGCAAGGCAGCCTGCAGAATGTGAATGTCGTTCACACCGCACGATGCGAGAATGTTCGAGACGGCCTGTTGTCAGCGTCTGAGTCAGCCGTACACGCACGATCGGGTGGTTGATGTAGGGCGTCTGGTCGAGGTCCTTCCGGCGCTGGCACTGGTGTTTCTTTAGTCAGCGGAGAGTCGCACAGACCCGTTCTTACCCAGGCGGCAAAGTCCATGGTGCGGAGGAGCACTGCGAGGGGGGGCTCATCGTGCGAGCTGCATGCGCAGTGCACCGCGTCGCGCGGGGGCGGTGCAGCCGGAGTGAGGGGTGGGGGCGTGTTGACGGCCTCTTCGTCGCTGAGGTTGGCGGCATGCCCGTTGGCGCGGGGAGCCTTGACTGTCTCGGGTGGGGGTGTGTTCATGCTGGGCGTGACTGTGATGGGCGGGAAGGGGCGGTCAAAGGATGTAAACTTGGTTCTTGGGGGCGTGCGCGCGGTGAACGGGCGACAAGCGAGTGGACGAGTGACTGACGCTGCGAAGAGGTTGGTGGCGCAGCGGCGTGTTTCGAATCTGCCGAGGCTAGGCGAGGCGAGGGTGGGCGGGGTGGTGCGGAGGTGGAGCTGGCGGAGTAGAGGTGGCAGCGTGGAGAGATGTTTGCTCGGCGTGAGAATGGTTGTGCGAGTGGACGAGTGTGAGATGGGCAATGGGCAACGTAGGTTGTAGGTTGGGCGTGGGAGGCAGAGTGGTGCAGGGAGATGACAAGTTCTAGCGGGGAGGAGTGGAGTTTGCGATGATCAAGAAAGGATGATGTGGTGAGAGCCAAAGTGTGGGGTTGGGTGGGGAATGCTTCCCAATGGCAAATGTGGGCACTGCTCCCTTGGCCACTACCTACGTGCACTCTAGATGCAACTGTTCCCACTGCAGATGCATGCATGCACGGCCGTCTCCCCATTCCGTTGCGGGCTATCAAGTCGAGGCCCGAGGGCGGAGCGGCGAGAGGGTGTGTCGCCCACTGGCCCACTGCGGTCAGCTCGGACGCACACGAGCATCCGCGCCCAGCAAACCCGCACATCCGATCAGACCGCATCGCGTATGCAGACTGCAGCCAAGCCGCGCAAGCCATCCCGCCAGCAGGCAGCAGGCAGAAACACCCATGTTTTGGCCGCCACCCAAGGCCCATCTGGGTATTAGGCACGTCTAATAGCCCACATTACCTCCACTTTGATGCTCAGCTGACCAGTCACAGGCCACGGATAATGGACGTGCTCGGATCGGACCAATTCGGTTTCCTGCCGTGCGAGATCGGGGCTGGTTCGAGTGGAGAAACCAAGTCCTTGTGCGCTTGCTCGCTCGCTCCGGAAGCGCGGCCGGCAGTCAGCCGTGCCAGAGCCGGCAACATTTGAATCCGGGGACGCGTACTGCTGCCCGTGTTGGATGCGAGGAGCGGAAGCGAGCTGTGATGGGTCCCCATCATTTTCCTCGGCACACCTGGGCTGATGAGTCGAGAGGGAGGTGATGAGGGACAAAGTTGCTCCGATCGGGAGGCTGGCGAATCCGGCTCACTCGCGGTGCAGGCGACAATCATAAATTCCAGTTCTGCCTGGTCCGCATGGCCTGGCCACCCCTGTCAAGCAGACTACAGACGTTTCGAGTGCAGAAAGATGAGAACGAGGTGCACACGGTGTGTGTCGAACTCTGGACCTTGGATGTGGGAAACGGAAGAGAATGAACACACGTGGTGGGTTTAATGCATGTGGCCGGCTAAGGCCAGGGTAGTTATATTTGTTTGTGCCTGAGAGACGTGAGTATTGTACGAGTAGGATTGATTGTCCAGAATTGGCAGGGATCTGCGTTAAAACGATCAAACGAACGTGCGTCGGCACTTTGAGTGACGTCCAACCCAATGACGACAATCTCTCTCCGCTGGCCGCGGGCACGCTGCACACTGCACACTGCACACTAGCCATCAGCCATCTCTCCCTCTCTCTCTCCTCGTGCCCTCCATCCCACCCACATCCACTATCTATTCTCGCTCTCTCTCACATCAAGTCTTGCAATCTTCTACATCTTCTCGTGACTTTTGTCATCTACATCAACCCCACTCGTCATCACCGCGACTTGTTTGACGCAGTTGTGGTTGACGACCCAATCTTCAAACCTCCACCGGCGGACACCCCCACTCCACCGATCCCCGCCAAGACACCAGTCTCAGTCGCTCCCTAACATCAACGGCGTGATCCACAACTATTTCCTCCCCGATCTTCGGTCATCACAACTCTTCTTGAAACGCTTCACCCGCTCCTTCCAGCGCGACTAGCCCAACATGAAGTTTGGTCGCCGTATCAAGGTGAGTGGGGTTTGAGTGGAGAGTGAGGACGGGCAAACGGCGAGGTCTAGCGAGAGGACTGGATGGGGGATGGGTGCGGCCACACGGCGAGATATATTGAGCTGGTCAGCGAGCGGAGCGAGCTACACAGATCTTGCGAGTGCAGTGAGCAACTTGGCCTCTGCGAGCGTAGCCAGCGGCATGGGCAGGGTGGGGGTGGGGCATTCCCCCGTCCTGGTGACATGCCCCGGCGCAACATTCGCAATCCTCCTTACTGATAGCTGAACCCGGCGCAAGGCAGCCTTGCTGACCCCAGGACTCGCGCTACTCGGAGTGGGCCGACCAGTACATCAACTACTCGGCGCTCAAGAAGCAGATCAAGAACAACCTGCCATGGACGACCGAGGCCGAGGCCGAGTTTATCGCGTCACTCACGAGCGAGCTCGAGAAGTGTGAGAACTTCCAGCGCCACAAGGCGCAGGAGATCAACCTTCGCATCGACAAGCTCGAGAAGGAGGTGCACGCCCTCGTCGCCAAAGCCAACGCCGACGACAGCAGCGACGACGTGTCGTCTGGCACGCAGCCCACGGAGCGCGAGATCGAGGCGCAGGTCGACAACTACGTCGACGAGGACGGGGGTTCGGACGACGACGACGACGACGACGGCCGTGGGGAGGAGGATGACGACCAGCTCAGCCTTGACGAGATCGAGGAGCGCTTCAAGGAGCTCGAGGAGGAGGTCGCTGTTCTCGTCGCCGACGTGCACGACCTGGCCCTCTTCACCAAGCTCAACTTTACCGGCTTTGTCAAGATCGTCAAGAAGCACGACAAACTCACCGGCTTCCAGTTAAAGCCCTCGTTCAACAAGGAGGTGCTGGAGAAGCACCCCTTCTACAAGATGAACTACGACGTCGTTATTGTCAAGCTCTCCAAGCTCTTCGACCTCGTGCGCACGCGCGGCCACCCCGTGGAGGGCGACTCGTCGGCTGGCGGGAGCCAGAACGCATTCGTGCGCAGTACGACCAAGTACTGGGTGCACGAGGAGAACATTGTGCCACTCAAGCTCAACGTTCTCAAGCATCTCCCCGTGCTCGTCTTCGACCCGAACAAGGAGTTCAACGTCAAGGACTCGGCCATTACGTCAATCTACTACGACAACGAGGAACTCGAGCTGTACCTCGGTCGTCTCGAGAAGACCGAGGGTGCGGAGGCAATCCGCATGCGTTGGTACGGTGACGTCGACGGCAAGGTCGTCTTCGTCGAGCGCAAGACGCACCGTGAAGACTGGACGGGCGAGAAGTCGGTCAAGGAGCGCTTCACCATCAAGGAGGACAAGCTGAACGACTTCTGCGCCGGCCGGTATACCATGGACGAGGAGTTTGATGCTCTCGTCGCCAAGGGCAAGAAGACGGAGAAGGAGGTCGAGAACATGAAGCAGCTCGCCGACGAGATCCAGTACGCCATCGTCACGCGCAAGCTTAGACCTGTGATGCGCTCGTTCTACAACCGCACGGCGTTCCAGCTTCCTGGCAACGCGTCGGTGCGCATTTCGCTCGACACCGAGCTCACGCTCGTGCGCGAGGACAACTTTGACGGTGTCGACCGCACGAACGGCAACTGGCGCCGCACGGACATGGGCATAGACTTCCCCTTCCCGACCGTCAAGAAGGAGGACAAGGAGATCTTCCCGTACGCGATTCTCGAGGTCAAGCTGGCGACGCGTGTGGGCGAGGAGCCGCCCCAGTGGATCCGCGACCTCGTCAACTCGCACCTCGTCGAGGCGGTCCCCAAGTTCTCCAAGTTTATCCACGGGTGCGCGACGCTTCTCCCCGAGCGCGTGGATCTCGTGCCTTTCTGGCTGCCGCAGATGGACCAGGACATCCGCAAGCAGCCCAGCGCCCGCTCGCGTGTGCTCATCGAGCGCCCCGTCTCGCAGACGCATAGCGCCGAGAGCAGCTCGCAGCCCCACTCGCCGCACATGGACAGCTCCAACACGTACCAGGAGCCCGTGTCCGAGGGCGAGGACGACGAGTACCTTGTCGAGGCGTCGGCGAGCAACGAGGACGCACACCTGCGTCTGCCTGCCGAGGCGGCCGAGGAGGCGCGCGCCGCGCGCGAGCACCGTGAGCGCAACCTCCGCTCTGGGCCCGACTCGAGCGGCTTCCAGCGCCCCGCGCCCAAGAAGTACCAGCGCGGGCTGGGCGTGGACCCGCTGCAGCCGTCCAACAAGTTTGACTCGAACGTGAGCGCGCTCGACGCCAAGCTGCAGGACGCGGCCAAGCGCGGGCGCGACGACGAGTCGGAGGACGAGGACGCCGACGCCGACGAGGAGGGCGAGGAGCCCGAGCAGATCGAGTTTACGAGAGAGTTTGCCGCGCCGCAGGGCAAGCTCATCTCGATCCCCGTGCGCATCGAGCCCAAGGTCATCTTTGCGACCGAGCGCACCTTCCTCAAGTGGCTGCACTTTGCCGTGCTCCTCTCGGGCGTGTCGATCGCGCTCATCAACTTTGTGCCTGCCGACGACACGGTGGGCTTTGTCGCCGCCGCCTGTTTCACCTTTACCGCGCTGCTCGCCACGGCCTACTCAGGCGTCATGTACGCGTGGCGCGTGCTGCGCATCCGTGCCCGCCGCGCCGTCGACTACCACGACAAGTACGGCCCGACGGCGCTCTGCGTCTCCCTCATCGGCAGCGTGCTCATCAACCTCATCCTGCGCGTGCGCGAGCTTTAGACCGGTGTGAGCTGTAGTAGTATGGTAATGGGATGTCTTGCATGGATCCGTGAGCGGTGGGGTGGGCGGGCGACGGGCGGGCGGGCGACGTGCGGGCGGGCGAGGGTGACGCGCGTCACCGGCAGCTCGGCATGGCCCATCTTCCCTGGCTGGGTATATAACCGCGGCCAGCCCAACGTCCCCAGACGTCATACAATGCGGCCACCACTGAACCTCCAGCATCGACACAAGAGCACGCTCAACACGGGCCGCCCCGTCCGCCCCGACAGAGACTACATCTTCCAGGGGGGCACCCTCCGCGCCTGGGGACGGTGGATGTGGCGCCGCTCCCTGGGCCCCGGGCTGCTGGTGATCGCGCTCTTCGGGCCGGTGATCTACTTTGCCACGCCGAGGGAGTGAGTGGGCAGGGTGGGTGACTGTGGGGGGAGGGGGAGGATGGACGGACGAAGAGGGAGGATGGACGGACGAAGGGGCACTGGCGGCTGGCTGACGCAGGCGCACGACAGTGCCCGACCGCCGGGCACACCTCCCGCGCCCAGAGGCCGGGGTGTGCGGGAACGACGAGCGCGCCCGCCGCGGCAGAGGCTGGGTTGTAGCGTAGAGAGCATGATACATGAGGTGGGCAGGTGTCCGCTGTGGGCTGTACGTCCATGTGAGGTCTCACAGCGCCGTTCATTTCGGCGGGGTGAACAAGGCTACTGTGAGACAAGTGGGCTGTTCGGCGTTCGTCCCACCCTGGACAGAAGCTGTGAGCGCCCATCCTCTGTCCACCGCCCACAGCGTATTTCAGACCCGGATCCGAACAGCGCTGTGGCGGGGTCGCTTGTGTGTCCCAGCTCACGGTGCAATTCACGAGGCTCCTAGTGTGAAAGCTAGATTAAGCGGCACTGAGAGTCACAAGCAACGTCTCTCTGCCCTGCTGGTTATGACCACGGAGACCAGCATCTATGCATAGTGTACAATACATTACACGGCGCGCCCAGCGTAGTTCTCGTCAAACTCGGACGGCGGGCGGTTCTGCCACGCCGTGTCCTCTGTAAAGTCGGGGTTACCCCACGCCGACGGCGGCTGGCGGCGGGCCTGGGCCTGGGGTTGTTGGGACAGGGGCGACAGGCGCTCGGTGGGCTGGCGCTCGACTGGCGAGCGGGTGGCGGGGGAAAGGCGCTCGGTCGAGCCGCCAGGGATATCGCGCCAGCGCTCGGTGTCGGGCCACGACTGGGTATACGGCTCGGCCTGGGGCCAAGCCTGGGGCCATGAAGGGTCGGGGCGGGGGGTGGGGCTCGTGGGGGTGGAGGGACCGACGGAGTCGGAGTTGGGGGCGCGCTGGTTCAGCAGCGGGTCCGAGGGGCGGATGGGGCTCTCGAGGCGCGTGTCGACCGCGGGCGGACGCGGCTTGTACGCAAAGGATGCTTCAATGTCGGGGTGGACGCGGCGGCGGCGCTTGCGGTGCGGGACGCCGAGCTGGTCCTTGAGGTCGCCGCCGACCCAGGCCTCGCGGATAATGTCCTTGTCGATGGGGAAGTAGGACTGCTTTATCGCGCGGAGGAGCCAGTGTGGCGCAACGGCGACCATGACCGTGAACACAACGGTCGCCCAGAAGTGGAAGGTTGGGAAGATGATGGACACGACGGCGTAGTATGCCAGGTTGGCCATGTACGAGTAGATGGCGATCCAGATGAAGACGGCGAGGGTCGAGAGCGGGATGATGATCCACGGGATGAAGGTCCAGTAGCGCGTGTTGATGCCGACGTACAGGTTGGCGGCGAAGACACCCGAGGCCGCGATCGCCGACGACAGGTCGTAGAGGTCGTTGGTGTCGCGGCCGCTCGACGACCATGTCGTCCCGTCCCCGTAGATGAAGTAGGGGATGAAGAAGATGACCGCCGACTGGTATAATCCGTCGAGCATGTACAGCCAGAAGCGGAGTCTCGTGTAGTCCAATCCCTTGATGCCGCGCTTGTACAGCTGCGGGAACGCCATCGAGCACACGGCATTCGTGTCCTGGTCGAACGCGCCCAGGATACCGACAGGCAACGACGTGAAGATTAAGTTGTAGAGGAGGACGAACGTGTACTCGAATAAGTACGTCGCGTCGAACGAGCTGAAGATAAGGAACCAGAACATGGCGAGGGTCCAGATGACGTTCTTGTAGAAGAAGTTGGCGTGCATGTCGGCGACGCGCACGTATGACCAGCGCCCGTGGACAAGCAGCAGCCGCGTGAGGAAGCGGAACTGCCCGAAGGCGTAGTCGGCCGACATGGCCGCTTGCGAGCCCTCGAGGCCGAAGAGGCCGACGCCGACGTTGGCCTCCTGGATCATGGCCACGTCGTTGGCGCCGTCGCCGATGCTGAGCGTCATCGCGTTGCAGCCGTCCTTGACGAGCTTGACCGTCTGCGCCTTCTGCGCCGGCGAGACGCGGCAGCAAATGACGGCAGCACACTGCGTTCCCAGCTCCAGGAAGAGCGGCTTGAGAGCGGGGTCCAGCGCGTATCTAAGGCTTTCGCCGTCGATGACAACGGCAAACTCAGCGGAAGGGTTCATGCCGGCCTTGTAGATCTTGCCGGCGCCCTTGGCGGCAGGAGGGCCGACAGTCGACGCGATCTTGTTCAAGCCAGCTTCGATATGTGCTCGTGCTCCTTCTGGCGAGTCGGCCGAGATGATCATGACCTCCATGTCGTTTGTGAGTAAGTTGCACGAGTAGCCGATCTCGATGGCCGTCTGCAACTTGTCGCCGGTGAGGATCCACAGCTTGATTCCCGCCTTGTGCAGCATCGCAATGGCGTCGGGTACGCCCTCCTGCAGCTTGTCCTCCAAGGCCGTCGCGCCGAGGATGGTGAGGCTGTGCTCAATGACCTCGCACGCCTTGTCGATCTTGTCGTCGCGGTCGTTGACCGCCGCGCTCGCCTCGTCGTACTGCCTCGACCACTGGTCAAACTCCTGCTCGGTCATGTTGCGGTAGGCGATGCAGAGGGTACGCAGGCCGGCATTGGCAAACGTCTCCAAGTCCTTGAGCGTCGTCTGCTTGAGCTCCGCGTCGTGGTCCTTGTCGAGCCGCTCATAGATGACAGTGTCCGCACCCTTGCAGTACAGCACGATCTGCCCCTCAGGGCTGCGGACGATGACGCTCATACGCTTGCGGGTCGAATTAAACTCGAGCACGCGCAGGGGCGTCCAGCGCTCCGGGATGCCGAGGACCTCGATGTCAATCTTGTTCGTGTTCCGGGTGACGAAGGGGAAGCCGACATCGCGCGCGGCGCCTACCAGCGCCGCCTCGTCCGGACTCTCGGCCTTGTAGTCGAGGCAGAACGGCTTGTCCTCGGGCTCGGGCTTGTCCGACAGAACGGTGTGGCAGAGCGCAAGCGCGCGGAAGAATGCGATTAGGTGCGGGTGGAGCGGGTCCTGCTTGTCGGCGAGTCTCTGGGCGAGGTTCGGGGCGACGAGCGTGAGTTGCTCCTCGCGCAGGAAGCGGTTCTTGAAGGCGCGCTTCATCGTGTGGATCATCGATTCCTTATACTCCTCGAGCTCCTCGGCCTGGTCCTCCATCGTCATGCCGAGGTCCTTGCCCTCGCGCTTGGCGGCGCCGAGCATGGCCTCGGTGATGCCCTCGCCGAACGAGACGCCCTGGACCGAGCACTTCTTGAACTCCATGACGTTTTGCGTAAGGGTGCCCGTCTTGTCCGAGAAAACGTACTCGATCTGGCCGAGGTCGTCCGAGATGTTCCACGTCTTGGGCACGCACGGTGTGTCGTACGGCGCGTAGTACATCTCGATGTCCTGGAAGATGAAGAACGCCTGGATCGTCTTGACGATTTCGATCGTAATGTAGAGCGAGATCGGCACAATGTTCTGGAAGACGATGAGGGACGAGACGAAGACGACGACCGAGTCTAGCGCGACACTCTCAGAGACGGCGGCACCAATCTCGTAGTACTTGGCGCTCGTGTCGTCCTTGTACTGGTACACGCCGTGGAGGATGGCCGACAATAAGCAGAGGACCATGAGGATGATAAAGTTCATGATGACGTTGAAGTTGGTCTCGCGCTCGATCTTGCTGCGCTTGGAGGGCGTGTCACCGCCGTTGAGCATGATCTTGGTGTCGGCACCGGTGAACACGACGAGGCCAATGACCCACTTCGTGTTACGGATCGTGCAACCACGAAGCAGCAGCTCGTTGATTGTGACGGGCTCAACCTTCTCCTCGCCCGAGCTGAGTCTGTTGTCGCTGGCCGAGCGGTAGCGCAGCACGCCATTGTACGAGTAGAGATTGGCGTGGGGTGGTTCCGAGTCGAGCACAAACCTCGAGTGCTCGAGGTCCTCCTCGCTGCGGATTCCCGACGTTGCCTTGACGGCCTTGCGCGGCTTGAGGTTGGTCTCGCCGTCGAGATTCTTGGTCTCGACGAAACACAGCCCGTCCGAATCCGACGTTGCTAAGACAACGACGTCGGCTGGGATCTGCTCGTTGTCGCGCAGGAGGACGAGGTCGCCGACCTCGAGCTTCTTCCACAGTGTCCGCTCCCACTGCGCCGTCCCAGTCGTCTGTCGCGAGTAGTCGACGACACCGGCGCTGCGCCTTGAGGTCGCGCTGGGCGCAGATGACGACACCGAGATTGCGCGGGGGCGGTACGGTAAATGCACGCCTGGAATGGAGTCGGACTGGGGTCAGCTGGAACGGGAAGCGGCAGCTCACGGAAGGATACTGTTGTGATGATGGTGGCTGCAGTGTTCCCCGCGGCGTCTCGTCGAGCTGGATCTCCTCGGGATCGTGCTCCTTCGACATGCGCTCCATGACAATCTGCTTGCCGGCGCGCGCCTCGGCCTCGCGCAGCTTGCGTACGCCCTTGGACGGCTTTTGGGGGTCTGCGTCAGCTAGTCTCGACGGGATATCTCACTTGGCCCGAGGTGGAATAACCGCTCAAACCAGTTGCGCGGGTCGTTGGGCTGGTTGACATTCTTCCAGTTGCCGAGCTTGGTCGCCGCGCTCGTGTTGACCTCCTCGTCGAGTCTGGCACGGCGCCAGTCCTCGACAGCGTCCTTGATCGCCGTCATGCCTAAGATGGCGACAAGAGGCAGCATGGCAATCTCGGGCGTCGTCGCGCCGAAGATCGGGAAGAGCTGTAAGATGACCAGCCCGAGAAAGTAGATGTTGGCGACACGGTGGAACTGCTCGAATAAGTTGCGCGGGATGAACGTGATGAGTGTGTACTTTGACGTGCGGACCTTGTTGCGCGCGTACCGCACTGCGGGCTCGCCGCCCTTGTCAAGAGCGCTCGCCGGTAGTGGCAGGTTGACGTACACCGATCGGCGGGGAAGAGGCTTCTTGTCCTTGCCCTTTGGCTCATCTGCGGGGCGCGGCTGTGGTTCTGGTTCGTCTCCCACGACCGACGTGCCGGCCTGGGACCCCCCAGCCTCGCTGTACGCTATCGTTGGGAGGCCGAGCTCCTCCTTGCCGTTACTGTCGGGCTTGTCTTCGTCGTCGCGGCGGCGCCGCAACCGCTTCCGCGTAAGGTGACGCAACAGCCGCGAGCGCTTGCGGTGCATCCTCGCGTCCTCGGACCGGATGCTCTCCGCGATGACGCTGTGCGCTGTACGTGTCGTGCGCAGCCGTAACGCGGGGTCGATCGCGTCCGGGTCAAACTCGTCCCGTTGCGCGTCAAAGGTGTCATAGTATCGTTGCTGCGGCTGCGTGAGCCCCGCCGTGCTCGTCGACGCATCGTCGAGCGGGTGCGACATGTAGTTGCTCGGGCCAGCGTACGGGTCGCCGTACGCGTATCGGTCGTTGGGATACGACATGGTAGAATGGGCGGAGGACAGCACGCCAGGGGGAGGGGGGGGCGAAACGTGTGAGACACTGGAGGCCGGGGAAGCCGGGGGGACCGGGGACCTGGGAATGCGGTGCTACAGAGTCCGGAAGCGAGCGGGCGCGCCGGCGTCGCTCTGGGCTCAGCGTCGGGGAAGTGTGTGACGGGTTTGGAGGACGTCGTGGCCGGTGAGTATCTGCTGTGCGACGCGTTGGCGGGAGGGGGGAGGGAGAGGCCTGTGTGGGGATGCCCAAGCCGCCTAATGTTGGCGACAGGCGTGGGACAAAGGACACGGGGTTGAGAAGTGGTTGATCGGCAGCGCGTGTCTTCCGGTGAGCTGCGACGGTAGAAGTGAAGGGAGAGTCAAGAAGAGAGAGGGGGAGAAGGGGGAAGAGGAAGGAGAGAGAGAGGGAGAGTGAGAGTGAGAGTGAGAGTGAGAAGAGAGAGAGAGAGAGAGAGTCAAGAGAGAGTAGTAGTCAAGAGTTGTCGACCACGTCGCGCGTGCGGGGACAGAGTAGGCCATTAGGGTGGTCAGGGTTATTCTAGCGACCCGCGTTCCCCCGCTCAGACCCCCATTCTCCTTACACTTGCATTACAATCATGCAATGCAGAATACAGCCACCAGGTCTCACTCAGGGCCACACACGTCCCAGTCTCACGCCGCCGGGATGCAGTGCAGAGGCGCTGACATGACACTGCTCGTCGACTGATGGTCATCAAGAAGAGTGTGAACCGTGTACGTGCAGATCAGAGCCGACGAGGAACACGGTACCTGGCTGCGGGAACTCGAACACGTTCGCTGGCAAGATTTTGACTGCGGGACGCCACTGGCCGCTTCCTGTCTCTCCTAATCACGGGCCCTAGCTTCCAAAGACGCAGGAATTCCGTTGGACTGCTGTGACAGGAGGAGAATTCAGAGGCGGGACAGGCGGGCGCCGAAAGTGTGCCGAGCCCCCTCCGCAGCGCGCCGCGCACGCGCCGAGACTCTTCAGACGCGTCCCATCCCACCGCCTCGGTCGTGCCTGAAACCTAATTTCATTCCTCCATTCCACCAAGAACCCAGGTCTTTCAAGCTTTCAACAAAGTGATTGTCGATGCATGGGTTTCGTCGCTATGCTATGCTATGAGTCTACGTTCTAGATCATGCTCACCACGTCGACGCGCCGGTCGACGAGCCAGCCCCCGCTCGCGTCCCAGCTCCGCGTGAGCGGCTGCACCGCGCGCTTGCACCGCACCGTCGGATCCCGGTCCGGCTCGCTCGCACGGGCCGCCGCCGCCGGAGCCGGCGTCTCCTCCTCCTCCTCGACCACAGCCTCCCTCTCCGGCTGGTCCTCATGGAGCGCGCCCTCGGGACGCAAGCTCTCAACAAAGTTGAAGAACGGACGTGTGGGCTTGTACCCCTGGTGCATTCTCAGCAGCACGCGGCCCTCCTTGTTGAGCTCGAAGACGCTGGTGTCCACCGCCTTGCCAGCCTTGAGGTCGACCACGAGACGGGCACCATATACACCCTTATCGTAGTCCGCACCGTCGGGGAAGAGGGCGCGCCACTCGCGCTCAACGGCGTACGCCTCCTCCGTCCGCCCCGCGAGGGCGAGCGAGATCATGAGCCGGCCCACGGCCGCCGACTTGATCAGGCCGACCTGCTCCACGACGGTGCGGAAGATGGCGAGCGCCGAGTCCAGGTGCCCCTCCTTGAGCACGGCCATGATAAGGAGCGATCCAACCTCGCCCGTGGCGGGCACGCCGTCTGCCTCCATGCGGCGATATAGGGCGATGACCTGCTCCAAGCCCGCTGCGCGGATGTTCTTGACCAGCGCCGAGAGGGCGAGGGTGTACGCCTTGCCTGCCTCGACTGGGGGCAGCTGCTCCAAGACTTGGCGTCCGAGGGAGCGTGTCTCGGGCTTGGAGGAGCGGAAGAGCGAGGCCATGAGCGCCTCGGCGGCGCGCACCGGGATGAGGCTATCGACGCCGACGTGGACGGCGACACGGTGGCATAGGTGCACGGCGCGCGCCGCGTCCTCCGAGATGCCCGTCGAGCCGAGACCCTGTGCGATGGCCACCATCAGGGGCTCGACAGGCTGGGCCTCGTTCCACAAATAGTCCTTGATGTGCCGATCGAGGAGCACGGGCTGGGAGTCGCTGGGCGTGCTCGCAATGAGCTTGACGAGCGCGATCTGAGCGCGCTGGGGTACGCGCAGCCCGTCGGCCTGGATATCGGTGTACAGCCTGGATGTAAAGTGGAGCTGCCGATGTCGCACTGCCGCTGCGAACAGCTTATGCCATTGTGGCGCGTTGGCGTGCGTCCACTTGAACCTCTGCGCCGAGTCCGCCGTGCGCGCCAGCGGGTACAGCTTGACGGCGAGGTCGTATGCAACCGGAGAGGGGAGGTGCGCCAGCACGGCGTTTAGGAGCCGGGTGTGGAACGCCTGCGACATGGGGTTCCGGAACACGTTCGAGGTGAAGCACATCTCGGCGAGCTTGAGGGAGTAGCGTGGGTGATCGCGGACCCCGTTGAGCATGGCCATAAGGATGGGCTCGTGGTGGGTGTCCATCCGCAGCGCGCGGCTGCAGAGTTTGAGCGCGAGCTCGAGCTCGGAGTCCCCCGGCGACCCGCGCAGCAGCTTCTGCACGGTGAAGTAGAGGCGCTCGATTGGCGCCTCGGGGTCTGCCGCGACGGTCGCCGCGCGCTCCAGCGTGGTCCGAGTGATTGAGTCGAAGTGCTTGAGAGCGAGCACGATGGGCACGGCGGCCTTGTGCGCCTCGCCCTCACGCAGCTCGGCAATCAGTCCCTCGGCGGCCCCGCGGGCGCGCTCCCGCCCATCCTGGCCATCCGCATCATACCGCGTCTTCAAGCGCGAGAGGATGCGGGCGATCGTCTCCTCCTCGACCGTGACGCCGCGCGCGAGGCACCACGCCGCAAGACGGAGGGAGACGGCGATCGACGCCGCGTCCGCGCTCCTGCTCCGCAAGAGGATCCGACTCGCAGCTTTGGTGATGCCCACCCCGCCGTTGTGCTCAACGAGGTGCTCGAGTGCGGCGTGCGTGCGCGCCAGGTCGGCGCGGAAGCGGTAGTTTGAGACGTCCAGCCAGTCCTGCTTCATGCGGAGGGGGAGGCGCCGAAAGTCGTGCCCGATGAGCTCGAACAGCGCGCCCCACAGCCAGTCGAGCGTGTCGTAGTATCCCTCCCACGCCTTGTCTTCTGGCTTGAGAGCGAACATGGCCTTGAGGATATCCTTGATGGACTCGGTGCCGAGGCGGGCCGGCTCCATCCCACACACGCGGGCGAGGTTGGCCAGCTCGGCCAGCCGGTCGCGCTTGAGCTGCTTGTCGGCCGCAAACTGGCGCGCGATGAGGCTCGAGAAGATGTCGTCTGGTATCGCGGGCCGGAGGTCGGGATGCAGCGCCTCGTAGATCCGCCAGCTCTCCTCTGCGCCGGGGGAGAGGAGGGCGAGGCTGAGGATCTGCATGTGGCGCAGGAAGGGCTGCGAGTCCGGCGACCAGGGGAGGGGAGGGGGGAGGGGGAGGTGCGGCGTCTGCATGCGCTGCAGGACGCCGACGGGGGGAATGGGGGAGTTGGGCAAGTCTGGGGGACGGGGGGTGCGCGTCCGCTCGCGCCGTGCACAGCAGGTGCACGAGAGCCAGCGCGAGCAGCTCGGCCCCGCTGGGGGCCGCAGAGGCCGCTCCAGCAGGCGGAGGGGGATGCGCCGCATGTCAAGGCCCAGCCGCGGTAGACCTGAAGATGCGAACGGGTCTATGGTCAGCTCGGGGCGAGGGTGCACGCACATGTGGTATTAGAAGTGAACGCCGTCTGTCATCCCGGATGAGTCCTTGCAGCACGCGCTGGTTAGAGTAGTCCTGGGGTCGTGAGCCGGAGGTTGTTGTGGGGTTGTGATGGGTGGTTGCGTGAGGTTTGAGGTGCGAACAGTTATATCCATCTTTTCCGTCAAGAGTGCATGCAGAGTGCAGAGTGAGTGCCGCCCACCAGACCACGCGACTTGCACGCCTATCAACAGCCACAATGCCACTTTCCGTACCTTTGCACGCCTCTGCCGATCTGCACCCTGACGATCCTCCACCACAGTTACCCCAAGCTGTAGGTAGTGCGAGTTGTAAACGCTCTACATGATGCATTCGACACACATACAATCAACTGATCGATAATGATCTGCTAATCTTACTATGGGCCATGGATGGCCATGGGAATATGGCAAATGGGGGAAAATGGAGAGCTCGCTCGCCTCGATCGCCTTGAGTCTTGCGCCTCACCCCCCCTACACGAGATCGCCGTCGAAACTTGGACTTTGTGGTCACAGGCGGGGACGCTTGACCTCCCAAGGCTTGGCCGTGCGCCCATATCTCGTCGTCTCCTCCCGAGCCTTCTCATAGAGCGTGGTCTTGTACTCCATCTTGCGAACAGACTTGCCGACCTCGCCCTCGAGGCCAGCATGCTCTGGCTGTCAGCCTCGCCCCTCCTCGCCCTCAGTATCACTCACCACTATGGAGCTGCTGGATGAAGTCCGAGAGCCCACTCACGGCGCCCGAGATCGTCTTGTTGTAGCTCTCAAGCGCTGGGTGTTAGCCATGGCCAAAACAGCTGAGCTCACTCGTGAAAATGTCAAAACCAGGCGTCTCGCACTGGCGCTGGACCTCGGCGAAGGCCTTGCGCCACGACCCATTGAAGTCGAGGTCCTGGAGAGGCGTCATGGGGTTGTTGAACTTGTGACCGGAGAAGAGAGCCTGCTTGCGCTGGCCCTGGTGGGGCGCAGCAGGAGACGGGCCACCGCGGCCCCGGCCACGGCTAGGCATGCCGAGAGGCGAGTTGCGAGCGGGCGGGGGAGGAGCCTGGCGATGCTGGCTAGGCTGGTGCATGCCGAAGCTGCCGCGAGGGGTGTACTGCTCTCCAGCCGGAGCCATGGTCTGACGCCCACGAGCCGCGCCACCGACGTGGAAGAGGCCCTCGGCCTCGGCGTGAGGGAAGCCGGCGGCGGGGGCCGGCATCTGGTCTCCGTGGTTGGGCGTACGGGAGGGCGTCGGCATAAGCATGCCGGGGCCGCGGTTGTGGGGAAGCTGCCCGCCGTCGTCAAACTCCAGGTCTTCGGGGCCGTAGTGATGACTTTGAAGGCTGTCACGCGAGTCCCAGGCGGGAGGAGGGCCGTCGTAGAGGTCAGAGTCGAGGGAGGCGTGCATCTCGGGCTCGACGCCCTCGACGTGAGGCTGCTGGGGCTGGGTATGCTCGCGGTGGCGCGGGAGAGGACGCCCTTGAGGCCCTCGGGCGCCGGGAAGCCCCTCGTCGAGCGCGCCGAAGCCGAAGTTGGGGTCCATCTCGGAGGAGCCGTAGACGTCATCGTTGGGATACTCCTGTGCCTGCAGATGGATGTGAGCGAGAGCGCGTCTAAGGACAGTGTGAGACGTACCTCGATGTTGTGCGAAGCCATGCGGCCACGGCCGCTGTTGGCACCCGTCACGTCCTCGAAGGGCGCCGTGGCGGCACTGGGGGCCTTGAAAGATTGGCGCGGGTTGATGTTCGTCGCCGGACGGGCGAAGAGACGGACGGGGCGAGCGTTGGGGTTCCCCTGGGCGGCCCGGGAGTTACCCTGCGGGTCGGTCTGTGTACCGGCTTGGTTGCTACGGGGAGGGAGCGACGTGCCATGAAGGTTGGACTGCTTGATCTGGAAGGGCAGGGGGTGCGGCGACTCCTCCTCCTCTGCCTTCACCTCCTGTAGTCAGTCGAGACCAGAAGCAACCTCACGTCCTCGCCGAGCTCTTCGATCTGTGCCGTGTCCTTGGGGGGCGTGATGTCCACAACACCCTGGCGCTTGGGGTGCTGGCCCTGGTGCTGCGCCTGAGAGAAGGTGTGCTTGTAGCGTTCCTGCGCCGGACCGAGACGAGGGGCCGGTCCCCCCAAACCGCCTCTGAGAGCTGTGGAAGCTCCACGGCGGCCGCCGCCGAAGCCCCCGGTGGTCTTGACTGTCCCGCGAGTTCTCGGGACGAGGATGTTCGACTCGACGTTGGCCGCGGGAGGTGACATGGTCTGGAGTGTGAGATAGGAAGTCAGTAGGGGTGGGTAAGGAAGGTGCCGCCGGGGAGGAGGGGAAGGTGGTGGCGGAGACGTAGACGGCGCTAGCTAGTGAGGGATGGGGCGGGATGGTGGGACGCGGTGGGGGGAGGCGGTGGTGATGGTAGTCGTGGGGGAAGGTGGGGGTGTTAGTCGAAGAAGGCGAGGTGATGGCGCGGTGAACGGAGGCAGTAGTAGCGAGGAGGAGAGTGGTCAGTGGGGAGAAGGTGGTTGTACGGGAGGGCGGTGGTGGTGGGAGAGAGGGAAGGTGATACGGCAAGCAAGGGCGTGAGGATGGCGAGCAAGGGCGTGGACCGGTGGAGGTATGATGGGGAAGGGTGACTCACTGCTGTGTAGCTGTTGTGAGCTGGTGAGCGGCGAGTGATGGTGTGACGGAAGTGAGTTGGGAAGAGGGTGGGAGGGTGGAAGTTGATGAGTGATGAAGAGAAAGAGAAAGAGAGAGCGAGAGATGTGTGGTGAGTCAATTTAAGTCAAGAGGGCGAGGGGTGCTGGAGTGGGTACGAGGAAGGTTGCGAGGAAGGCGGCCTTCAGTCAAGAGTCCAGTCACCCAAGGTGCTGCCAACGTTGCATGGCCTTGCCCCACATCCCGTCTCGTGATCGCAAGCTCACAAGGCGACGTTGACGAAGTCAGCATCTACATTGAGTCCTGGCGCTGTTTAACATGGCGGCGAGCACGTCGCGACGTCCGCTGTCGCCGTTGTGGATGAGCGCTGAGATGTCGATGGCGGTGAGCATGGTGAGGGAGGATCGAGGAACGCTTGACCTCCACCAAAGGCGACACGAGCTGGCGATCGTCTGGGTAGTCACGTGAACTGACCCTGAGAGTCGACGCCACGTGTGGATGTTGTTCCTGAAATGGAGTGGGTGGCCAGCTAAGGGCCAGGGCGTGTGTTGCCTCCGCTTGGTGCTCTCAATCACTTTGCCGTCTGTCGTCCGTCGTCCGTCGTCCGTCTTGTCTCAACCTCCCTGTCGTCCATCAATCATTTCTCAGACTCCTCCTCATCTCCACATCTTTACCAACCGCAATCCTCATTGTAGCATCTCATACACCCCCGTCATACCCCCGCATTCCCTCAACAGCACGCTTCGCTTGACATCTTTCATCTCGCGCCCGCTTCTTGACATTGCCACCAAGCTCATGACCGACATCTAATCTCATGGCCGCCAATCCCCCGCCCTCTGGCGGGCCCTCGGCCAATGGCAACAACGGCGGGGCATCTCCCGCTCCATCCCTTCTCTCCGTGTCGAGCGGCACCTCAAGAATATCCTTTGCAATCCCCTCGGCCACACCTCAAAAAGCCGCAGCCAAGGGCGCGCCTGTCAACTTGGACGCGCGCGCCTCGCTGCCGCCCAAGCCCGTGACCACGGCCAACGTCAAACTGCCGTCCACTGCCAGTCTCCCTCCTCGCCCCGGCTCTCTGGCATGGCCACCACCCACGAATGGCTTTGGTAGCCTGATGCGTATGGGCTCGGCAACTGCCGGCCCCGTCGCGGGACCCTCCACCGAACGATCAAAGGAGAGGGAGCCACGCCGCGAAGAGCGTACGACGCGCGAGCGCTCCCCATCTCGCGAGCCTGGCGAATTATCCCCTCCTCATGAGAAGCGCCGGAGGTCGCGCTCGCGTGATCGTCTCGACGCCCGGTATCGGCGCGACCGAGACCGCAGTCGAGAGCGTGAACGCGAGCGTGAGCGCGAATACCGGGACCACCACCGCGACCGCGACCGTGACTTCCGCGACGATCACCGTGAACGAGACCGAGACCGTGAACGTGATCGTGATCGCGACCGGTTTCGCAACAGTGACAGGTATCGCACGAGCAGGTCGCCTGAGAAGCGCGCGTACGACGACGAGCGGCCCAACGGCCACGCGCGCGGCTATGGCCCATTCTCGCGCGACCGCGACCGTGACCGTGATCGAGAGCGTGAGCGCGACCGCAACCGCGACCGTCGGGACAGGGACAGACAGGCGCGCGACAGCCGCTCGCCGGTGAAGTCGCCTCAGCGCATCGATCGGACGCGGTCCCCGGTCAAGCGCAGGTCGCCGTCCCCAGCGAAACGCGCTCCCTCACCGCGGCCGCCGCCACAAAGCGACTCCAAACGCCCTTCATCACCTCCGGCACCGCCGCCCGCCCCAGCCCCAGTGCCGCCGACCGAGCCCCCTCCGACCGCCCCAGCTCCTCCACCCCCGCCGCCTGATGACGCCCCACCTCCACCTCCTGACGGTGACGCACCTCCACCTCCTCCGGCCACCCCTCCACCACCACCTCCTCCCGTGGATCTCCGGCTGCCATCGCGTCCCCTCTCGCCCAGGAGCACTCCCTCTCTTGGGTCGTCCTCCGCTCCTTCGTCGAGACCTATTGCAACTCCGCCCTCCGGGCCTAGAGCGTTATCCCGCCCTGCCTACGGGCCAGGTGCGGTCAAGGCTGCGACTGGGCTGCCAGCTTGGGGACCTGGTGCAATGACGGGGATAAATGGCAGCACGCCTTCATGGGGCCCGAACGCCGCGCCTAGAGGACCAGCTGGGTGGGGTCTCAAGGCGATCGCAGCCGAGACGCCGGGATCGTCTCTCCCTCCCACACCAACTGCTGGCCCCGCTGCAGCCCAGCCACCATCTCAGCCCTCATGGAAGCCGCCTCCAAGCGCGTTCTGGCGCCCCGGCGTTGGCAACTGGCTCATGGTTTCCGACCCTGCCGACCCCAAGACCTACGTCAAGCGCGTCGACGGCGTTCTCAATGGCATGGAGGTGCGCGCGCGCGATCCCCGCCTCAAGATCCCAGCCGAGGTCCGGGAGCGCGGCGCTGGGTGCATGAAGCACCGCAAGGATGGCCTACACACGCTCAAGTACGAGTGGGACGAGCATTCGCCGGGTCCTAAGCCGCCGCCTCCGCCCACAGCCGTTCTCCTTACCAACCTCAGCCCACTCACGACTGTTGAGCAAGTGTCCAAGTTTCTGCGTCCGCACGGACGAATCAAAGAGATCGACGCGAAGATGGACACGCGCAGCGGCATGCAACTCGGCATTGTGTGGGTTAGATTCGACGGCCCAGCCCCAGGCAAGACCGGTACGGCATACGATGTCGCCAAGAACGTTGTGAGGATGTGCGATGGCCAGCGCGTTGGGCTGCAGAACCAGGAGCGCGTCCGCGTCGTGCTGGACGGCCGTGGCCTGCTCGCGGAGAAAGCAGTCAAGGACGAGATGGCGAAGAGGAATGCGCCGAAGCCGAGGCCGCCTCCTCCGCCCTCTGCATCTACTCCCGCAATCAGCACTCCGAGCGAGGGCAAGCAGACGCCGAAGCCGTCTGTGCTCTCCCGTCCGGCCCCGCGACCACCTCCCCCGCGCAACCTAAAGTTCGAGACGTTCGGCCGCAACTTTTCGTCGCTCAGCCGCTCGCTGCCTGTTGGCCGCTTCCAACACCAGCCGCGACCCGGACTCGGGGTTCAAGCTGTGCAGGACTTCTCGCGCGACTTCCGCGGTCCGGCGCAGGATCGCGAGCACCGCCGCTTTCCCCGCGGCGACCTGTACTCGCCTGCTACGTCTGGCTCTCGGTCGCGCTCGCGCTCGCCGTCAACGTCAGAGAGCGACTCGGACGACGACTTCAGGCGGCGTCGCGCGGATTCTCCACGGCGCCAGGCTCGCGGACCAGCACGTGCAGCTGTTGAGAAGAAGGAGGCCGACGAGGCGGCGGTGGAACAGGTACGCAAGGCCCTAGCGACCAACGGCAAGGCGTACGTCTTCATCGAGGCCAAGAGCCTGCCCACCACGCAATCCGAAACGAATGTCCGCGATCACTTCCGCGCGTTCAAGCCAGACCAGGCTATGTGCAACCACACCGGGTGGTACGTACTCTTCAGCGACGATCAAGCGGCGTACCGCGCGCAGCGCGTGCTCGACAAGACAGCTGTCCAAGGGCATCGCATCAACATCGAAGTGCGTACACCTAAGGGCGAGGCTGCTGGTCCTGCGGAACCCGAGAAGGCGACGGGTGGATGGCGCTTCCTCACGATCTCGAAGAATCGCAAGGCTGCGCCGCGACCGCCTCCGAGCCCGAAGAAAGCGCGAAGGCGGCTGTCGGTGTCGTACACGTCGAGCGACGACGACGAGCCGCGCCCGCGACCACGCAAGTCGGTCAAGAAGGAGGAGGTCAAGGCGCTCGACAAAGTACCCGAGCCCGAGTCAGAACCGATTGTCGAGGAGATCAAGGTGGAGCCGGTGGACAACGGCGAGACCGAGGTCGAGATCGAGGTCGAGCTGGAGCCCGAGCCGAACAAGAAGAAGCGCGCCGGCAAGGAGGCCAAGGCGCCCAAGGCAAAGAAGGCGCGTGTGGAGTCGCCGCCCGTCGCCGAGGTCAAGGTGGCGCCCAAGCCACCGAAGCCGAAGCCGCGCAAGAAGACCGTGTTCGACAAGCTTGTGGCGGCCGACCTCCTCGCCGACGACGAGGATGCGTACTGGCTCGCGCAGGCGCTGGCTCACGAGGGCGATGACCTTGAGCTGTCGGACGCCGAGCCTGCCCTCGAGGAGGAGCACCCGCTGTACCACACTTCCGGAGCGTGGCGCGCCGAGGGATACCGCAAGGTCGCCGCGACCAAGAAGAGCGTGTACCTGCCGCAGCGAAATCGCGCGACTGCAGCGGCCAAAGCGGCCGCAATGCCTGGCGGGACGGCGGTTGTGGCGACAGGGCGCTCCGCGCGTGTCGAAGGCCGCCGCCTCAACATCGATCTGGAGAGCACGCGCAAGGCCGCCTCGGCCTCGCACGCCGAGGCGAACGACGTCTTCGCGTTCAACCAGCTGCGTATCCGCAAGAAGCAGCTACGCTTTGCGCGGTCGGCGATCGAGGGCTACGGCCTGTACGCGATGGAGACCATCCAGCCGAACGAGATGGTGTGCGAGTACGTCGGCGAGTTGTGTCGCGTCGCCGTCAGCGAGGTCCGCGAGCAGCGGTACATGAAGCAGGGCATCGGCAGTTCGTACCTCTTCCGCATCGACGGGGACGTGGTGTGCGACGCGACGTTCAAGGGCAGTGTTTCGCGCCTCGTCAACCACAGTTGCGACCCCAACTGCCTCGCTAAGATCATCAGTATCAACGGCGTCAACAAGATTGTGCTGTACGCCAAGCGCACCATCCACCCGGGCGAGGAGGTGAGATCTTGCGTTGAAATTGAGCTGACACCAGTGCCTCTATTCTTACAACTTTGCGCTCGAGACCGACCCCGCGCTCCGTGTGCCATGCCTCTGTGGCTCCGAGAAGTGCACGGGCTTCCTGAACTAGATGTAGCATGTACCTATGTCACAGTATGCACGAGAGGGGATAGGTCCGTTGCCGGCATCAAGAACATGGATCTCCAGGATGGGTGGAAACAAGTGAACCGCGCCGTGAAGCGGGGCCTCCACTGATAACCTGACAGCAGGATTCAGCTCAGGATTCAGCTCTGGATCTGAGCAAGGCGAGGGGATGCCAGAACTAAGACTATCTCACACCGCGTCGTTGACGCACTTCGCTAGTGCCCAAGTGACTGACGTGCTCATGACCTTGACAGATACTGCAGCGGGTTGGAAGCCGGCGGCGATGCCCGTCGCTGAGACAAGTGCGTACGGAGGGGGGCCTGTTCCAAACTAACACTAGTTCGGCAACACTACTCGTGGCTTACCGGCATGACACAGCCCAGCCGCCTCGTCTGCGCAAGCCAATACATGCCACTACATCGTCCTGAGGCCACAGGCGCCCCACCCTTCGCTAGATCATCGATTATGGCCGCAGCCCGTACTTCTTGCGCGCGTTGGGCTCGACGTAGAGGTAACCGAGGGGCGTGAGGCTGAGCAGCGTGGCCAGCTTGTACATGAACGGGAGGAAGAACGTGGGCTTGGGCGGGAGGTTCAAACCAGAAATCCAAGAGAATGGCGGGAAGGGGATGAGTGGGTAGCCCTTGGGCGGGAGGGCGAGGTTGGTGAGAATGGCGTCGACGACCTTCTGGGGCGGGAGGAGCAGCTTCTCGGTCCACCCGGCCTTGACACCCTTGTGCACCTCGCAGTTGCCGCCAGATTCGGCGAATGCCGTCTTAGTGCGGAACTCGTTGTCAATAGTTCCGGGAAGGAGGGCTTCAAGTAAGCGGAGGAAGGGGGATGTGACTCACAGAAGAAGCGCACGCCAGCACCCTCGCACTCCACGCGTGCGCTCTCGACGGCCATCAGGGCCGCCGACTTGGTGGCCGAGTAGAGGCAGCGCGAGGGCGCCGCGATCGCCGCGGCGACGGATGAGAGGTGGTGCAGGGCGGGCGACTTGGACGACGACGCGAGGACGGGCAGGAACGCCGCGAGCGCAAGGGCCGTGCCGACAAAGTTGATCTCAGCGCAGGCCCGCGCTTCGGCAGCCACGGCCTCCAGGCCGTTCGCGGAAGGAAGGGATGCGGCGGCGGTGGTGGGGAAAGCCTGCCCGACCTCGTCCTCCGCGCACGGGACCAGACGGGGGCGAGCAACCGTCGCATTCGGTTCCGGGACCAGCTCAACCCCAGCAATCTGGAGGAGCGTCCGCGTGCTCGGAACACCGGCGAGGATGTGGAGGGTGTCAAGACCACCCCAATCTGCCTAGTCAGCGGGCCAGTGATCACAAGGCCACGTACCCCTAACGACCTCGTCACGAATGCGGAGAAGATCGGTGGGGTTGGTGATGTTGGCGGGCACGACCAGGATGCGGCTCGCGTCGAGGCCGAGCGCCACACACTCGGCCTTGACCTGCTCAAGAACCTCGGCGCGGCGAGCAACAAGGCAGCTACTGGTGAGTTGACGATAGTAGGAGTAGCGTCTGATGTACTCACATTCTGGCACCTCGCTTCGAATAGGCCAGAGCGAGGTCCTTGCCGACGCCGGAGGAGGCGCCGAGAAGCACAACGCGCTCCTCGGCGGGCTTGACCAGCTGCTCGCGTGTAGGGCCCGCGCGTGCCCGGAGAAGCCGAGCGAGGATGGGGATGGCGAACAGCGCGTACAGGGTTGGGGAAAGGGAGGGTGCTGGCATAGTTGGACAGAGGGATGAAGGAATGGAAGGGTGAGGAGAGGAGGAAGTGTGAGAGTTAGATGGGGCGAGATGGGAGGGTTGATGGCAACGAGGGGCGCGGTGGAGGTTGACCGCGTGGTGGAGGTCGGCTGTCAATTACAACCGGATTAGACTCGGTCACTATATCACGCCGCGGTTTCGGGTTTGTCGAATCAGAAAGCCGACTAATCCGAAGAAAGTGGCCGACATGCACTCTGGTTCTCCCATGCCGCTGCCCCTCCCAAGACCTCCCACATCAACCTTCAGTCGGGCCAGCCCAGGGCGACGATGCCGGACGGCCTCGATGGGCACTGGGGGTGTGGCAGGTGATCCGGACAGGATGTATGTGCATTCTAGGGATATATGCCTGTCGCGGCAGATCTATAATGTCCATGCGAGCAAACCCTGGTATAACCCTGGTATAAAGCTATGAGAGTGGCGCGGCCAGCCAAAAGGTCGCCATTCAAGACCTCCGAGGAAAGCAGAGGCCGTTGCGTTTCCTGTACCCCGAGCGGCATTTTTCGGCGAGGCACTTGCCCCTGCGGCAGGTCACCGAGAACGGGTTTGCGCCCTGCATCGTGAGGCAGTCCTGGCCCACCGTCTCATTCTGGCCAGGCTTGGCAGCGAGGGATCCGTACAGGCAGCCGCCGCAGGAGGCTTTGGGGTCAGCGAGGCTCGTCTTTACACCTGACAACCACGTACTCAGTTCCATATCCACGTTGAGGCATTCGTAGCCAGTGTCCGAGGGATCCGCGCTGGTGCGGCATGGCTGGTATCCTCTAGGGCAGAACTGCTGCGCGGAACCCGTAACCCTGGGCGCCGCGCGGCGGGCAATCCCGATCGACGCGTCCACAGCCGAGTGCCCGAAGAGATACCGCTGCGTGGAGAGGCAGACCTGGTTCACACCAATGACCTGGGGGCGCTGCCGGAGACACTGGCACGTATAGTGCGTCCCCTCGTTGGCGTACAGCATCGCGTAGAGATGGGACTTGCAGCGCTCAAAGCATGCGCCGGCCGAGTCCACGGGGGTCATGACGTCCGTCTCGCCGTTGGCGGGGGTCATCGTGGACGCACACGCCTCGTAGCTGAACGAGGTCGTGACTTTGCTGGCCTACCATTAGCGCGGCCACCTCGGTCCTCACCCTCCACGCGTCGGAGGCACAGTTGCCCGCCGGATTGTTCGGCGACGGCTCATATGCAGCGAAGCTCGGGCCGGTGTTACTGCAGGCGCACCTGGTGGAGGCGGAGCGCGACGGGCTGTAGTACGAGTAGGCCAAGCCTGAACCCCGGCAGCTGGTCTGTCGTCAGCAGCACACAGACGAGCCCGCGTGACTCACGATGCAGTCTCCGTTGCTCGCGGCCGGCCTCATGTTCCCGCCAGACTGAACACTGACGCAGGCAATGAAGGTGGCTGCGCTGACAGACTCGGCGAGGCCGAGAACAGCCAGGATGAAGGCGCCCAGAAGCATCACGATGGGAGAGAGAGTTGGACAAGACGGTGCGACTCGCAGTCGCCCCTTGCCCGTCCTTATAAGTTTCCGCGCGTAGCGCGTAGGGGGGTAGGCAGTGGCCTCGTATCCCATAACCAACACCACCGCTCGCCCGAAGATGGAAAGCCTACAGTCAGTGCAGAGGCGGAACACGCAGCAAACTTCATTCACAACCAGGGCGGTTCCTCGGCTTGCTCGGCGGTCTAGGTCATCGATGTTCGAGAACAAGTATTCAGCGACCAGGGGCAAGGTCCCATGCGGCCGCGCGGGTGCGGCGCTTGGTATAGTCGCTGACAGGTACACTCTGCCGTCTGCAGTTGGCAGGGGGGTCTGGACAACTGAGGAGGATGAATGGAACCGCCCCCAAGCCCAGAGGCCTCAGTTCTGACTCGCAGTCCGCAGGACGCACCCACGCAACCACACAGCCGTACAGACACACCGAGGCCTACCCCGTCAGGCTCAGCCATTGTACCCTGCCAGATTGTACCCCACCATAGGGTCAGTGGACACAAGACGTCGACCCCGGCCGGATAATACTCGATATCCTCGAAATTTAGTCAGAGCAGTACCCAACCGTGCTCAGCTTGAAGCAATGGCGGAAATCCCGTAACATTCCACGAGCGGCGCCAGGGGTCGATGAATGGAGGCTCCCGAGACACCAATTGCACCGGGTACTCCCTCTCATTGATAGAACCGCCGAACGGCATGTGAGATGAATTACCAGAGCCGTCCCTGTCGTCGGGGCTCCTCCGGATCGTCAGAGATGGCTGATGGCCACGGGCGATCTTCAGTTACCCTAGGATCTCAGACAGCCGGCGGGAACTCCGATCCTGGGGACGAGGAGGTCCTCTGCCCCGCGGCCCTTGAGTTTATGGTTTGAACGCGTCGCCCTTGCCGGACTCGGCGGCTCGACCCTCATTCCGCCACTGAGGTAGAGAGCACCGAGGATCTTCCGAGTCGTACGTGAAGAGTAAGCGCTTATTGACGGCACCGTCCTCGTCAGCACGGCGGCCGACAGCACCCGCGCAGATTATTTCGGGCAAGGTCACAACGCCAACAGCTGTGCTGTACTGTCCAGGAAGTCCGTGTGTTAACGCACTTAGAGCTCACCCTCCTTGACGCCAGGGGTGAGATATCGACGCCGACGCGTCGCGGCGCGACAGCCGTCGGCGTTGAACGAGGTCGCGAGCCGGCCGAGCTGCGGATCTCCGCCGTGGGTCGACGAGCTCTGAGCGGCCACATCGCCCACAGCTCATCGCCGCCGACATCGTCATTGAAGCCCATCGCCGCCGCCGATCCCGCCGACATTGCCGTCGAAGCCCCACGTGCTCGCGCCATGTACAGCGACTGGCGAGCCCGAAACATGCGAGATCTGGTGTGTGGAATGAGATCGCCAAAGTGATACTTGCCAAGACTACCCAGCGAAGTCGGCGGCCCCTGCCCGAGCCGGCAGACTGGTCGTTGTCACGAGCACGTGCTTGCCCACGTAAGGACATAGAGCGAGGAGGGCAATATGGCCATGATGGATGAGAGATTGTTGGAAGCAAGTTTGCGTTGCAGACTACACCACGGGGTGACATCCCCTCGGAGTTTGTACCCTGGTTCGGTGATCGAGTGGAAGGCCGCATCGGGCATCCCGATTCCCCCACTCGACGACGCCCCTCTTCGGGCTTGCGACACGGACGGAGTACGAGGGCGTGTGAACTAGGGAGCCCGCTTCCTGTAGCTCGTGCTTTAGCATGCATGGTTGACGCGTGGCGGCCCAGAAGTCGTGGCAAACACGTTAGGCACTTCTGGTCGGAGGACGGTGGATGGGCACCGTCCGCTTCCTCGGTGATTAGATTTCGACGCTCTGGCTTATCATTCCGCACCATCCGAACTCTCCGAGCTCATCAGCAACGCTTGCTTGAGCAAGCAACGTTTACTGGTGCATTCAGGTATATTCTGAGATCTATTCTGCAACTTCCTTCACCTAGAACCCCACACGATAGATCTGAAGTCAGCCATGCGCTTCTCAGTGCTGGGTACTCACCACCACACGGCCGCTCTTGAGGTCGTCGAGGCGGTAGGACACCTCGTCTGGTGTGCCCCGCTCAACCTGAAGCACGCGCATCTTGTGCTTGCCACGGGTGTCGTACTCGCTCACGACGCCAACCAGCGCATCCTCGACAGACCCGACGTGCTGTGTGTACCCCTTGATTCCCTTCTGGCCCTTGAAGCGCGCGTCGTACAGCGCCGCGACGTCTCCCGGACGCGGGTCATCGAGGCGCTTCATGATTGTCTGCGCCTGCTGCTCGTACACTGGCAGACCCCAGTGCTCGGGCGGCGGGGCGGGGAGGCGCGCCTGGTCGAACGCAACGCGCAGGAAGCCCGCGGGCGACCCGTCACCGTAGAACCCTCTCTTGCCCTGGTCGAAGACACCCCTTGCGGAGCGGAACAGCGCCACGCCGTGGGTCTGGCTCGCCTGCTGCAGATCGTTGAAGCCGGGGCGCCCGAGCTGCACAGATCCGCGGGGAGCAGAGTGCGCAGAGTGCACCGAGTGGCCGGGCGAAGGCTCGCGCGGCGGCGCGGGAGGCGGCGGAAGCTCGCCTCCGCCGTGCGTCGGGACGGCAGCAAATGCCGCGGCGGCAGGTGCAGCCAGAGGCGCGGGAGCTTGCGGGGCCTGGGGCATAGGAGGGAGCTGGCTACGCGGTGCAGGAGGCGAATGCACCGGTGGACGAGTGGGGACCGGAGGAGCGTCCTCGCCGTGCTGAGGCGCGCCGCAGGACGACATGCGGTGCGCGGGCGGAGGCGGAGGAGGCGGAGCCTGCTCGTACTCGTCATCCGCCGGAGGGGGAGGCGGCACGGCGCGCGGTGGAGGAGGCTGGGCATGGGCCTCCGAGGACATCGTGCGGGTCGGGCGAGGGGGAGGGGGGGGGGGGGGGGGCGAGGCCTCGTCCTCTTCCTCTTCATCCGCGGGCTGAGGGGGTAAACTCGACCGCGGGACGGGAACAGGAGGGCGAGCGCCCGGCACGGGAGGTGGTCCAGCTGCAGGCGGTGCTGGAGCAGCGGCGGTCGGAGGAACGGGAGGGACAGCCTGCGACGGGCGGGGAGGGGGCGGGGGAGGAGGTGCGTCATCCTCTTCCGGCTCCTCGTCGGAAGCCTCGCGCTCAAGGCCACGCTCGTCATGCGCGGGCTCCTCTGGCTCGGCCTCTGGGGCAGCCTGGAACAGGCCACCGCCAAGCATGCCGCCAGCGCGGAGACGGGCGAGCGTCTTGCGGCGGCGCTCGGCCTCCTGCTCAGGTGTCTCCTCCCCGTCATCCGCAGGCGCCTGCACAGAGCGGGGTGGGGGAGGCGGCGCATCCTCGCCCTCCTCCTCGGGCTCAGAGCGCAGCTCACCCGTACCGCTGACAGAGGACAGCGCCGCGGTTGGAGCAGCAGGCGAGGTCACCTCTTCGGCAGTGGAGCGCTTCCTGGGCATGGGAGGCGGGGCACCAAACCTGATACCACCCAGCTTGGCCATGCGGGCAGCGATACCGGCGCGGCGCTGTGCCTCCTCATCGTCTTCGTCTTCCTGCACGGGAGCGGCGAGCGGGACAGGCGGAATCGCACGCGCAGGCGAAATGGGAGAAGTCGAGGTGATCGAGCCACGTGACGTGACACGGGCGACACCCTCAGTGTCCGCCGCAGGTGGGAGGCTGGGCTTGCGCGCAGGAGGGGGAGGTGGCGCCGGCTCGTCGTCCTCATCGTCACCCGCGGGGGAAGGCGGAGGAAGCGTTGGCTTGCGCGCAGGAGGAGGGGGCAGAGCAGCTTCATCGTCCTCATCAGCGGGCGGGGGCGGCGGCATTGCGCGAGGCGCAGGGGGGGGAAGCGCGCGAGGAGGAGGCGGAGGGGCCGTGATGGCCTCGCTAGTCTCCACGGTCGGAGACTGGGCGGGGGTTTCCTCGTCCTTCATCGAGCTCGAGGACAGCGGGCGAGGTCCGCGGGGACCACCCGGACGAGTGCTGGACAGCCGGCGAAGCTCGCGGGTGGTGGGCTCGTCATCAGTTGCCACCGCCGCTGGGGCGATCTCTGGAGGAGCGAGCGAGTCGCCGCCGGGGACCGGGCGGTTCGGCGGAGGAGGTGGAGCCGAGTCCTGCTTGGACGCCAGGGCGGCAGCAGTAGCCGCACCAGCCAGACCGGCCACGGCCGCGGCCGGGACAGCGGGTGGGAGAGTACGCGCGGGTGGGGGCGGGGGTGGGGCCGAGGTGTCGTCCTCCTCGTCGCTCTCTGGAGCTGGAGGTGAGATGGCACGAGGGGGAGCGGGCGGAGGAACAGCGCGGGCTGGGGGCGGAGGAGCAGGTGCTTCCTGAGCGGACTTGAAGTCTTCGTCCTCGTCATTGTCCTCCTCATCCTCCCCGTCGCTCCAAGCAGGAACAGCGGGAGGCGGGGGCGGGACAGCCACACGAGCCTGCGGTGCAGCCAAGGGCGACGCAGGCTGCGCAGCAGGTGGTGGCGGCATCGCCCGAGGAGGGGGCGGCGGAGCATCCTCTGTGGGTTCGGCAACAAGGGCCTGGGCAGCGGGGTGGGCGGGCGGCGGAGGCGGGATGCCGGCCACTTCGTCCTGCGTGGGTCTGCGGGGAGGCGGAGGCGGGAGCTGTGGAGCGGCCGCGCCGGCGTTATCAGAGCCGGGCGGAGGGCTCAGGGCGATGCCGGCGGCCTCGGCGCCCTCAGCACCGGCCTCGCTGCGGCCAAACATTTCGAAGGTCTGCTGACGCTGGGCGCGGACAGGGCTGAGCGATCCCTGCTCCTCACCAGGCTGGGGAATCTGAGGCGGCGGCTCGATGGTACCGTCCGCCGACTTGCGCTCAAGGCGCTCAGCCGTGTGCGGGGGAGCGTACGGCGGGATCTCATCGTCGTCATCGTCATCGTCGTGCGTGGGCGACAGCGCTATGCCAGCAATCTGGGCGCCTTCGGCACCGAGTGGGCCACGTCCAACCTTCTCCTCGGCAGCACGCAGCTCGCGCTGCTCCGGAGAGAGCGGCATCGGCTCCTCCTCGCCGGCAACCATGACCTGGGGTGGGGGCTCGATCGTTCCGTCAGGAAGTGTGCGCTCGAGTCTGTGCTCGGTGCCGGGCGGCGCGCCTGGGATGGGGACCGGGGCGGCAGGAGGCACAGACGGCAGCTCCCGAGCGGCAGGGGGCGGAGCGTCGGACTGCGGGACGGATGAGGCCTCAGCGGCAGGAGGGGAGCTGGAGGCAAGCGCCGCTGTGGCAGCTACACCAGCTGCGAGGGCACCGGCACCGGCAGCCATGGGTACGGCGGATGAAGTCTCCTTTGGCTCCTCCTTGGGGGCCTCTGTAGCCTCCTCAGCGGCAGCGGGCGGCGCAGGCGAAGCGGCGGAGGGTGTGCCACGGCGACGGGGACCAGCAGTGCGGCGCGGCACAGCGGGCATCTTGATGGAGGTGGGGGGCGTCGAGGTCGCCTCCGACTGTGGGGAAGTGGCAGCAAGGGCTGCGGCAGGAGGGGATGTTGTGGCCTCAGCAGCCTCCTCCGGAGCAGCCTCGTCCTCAGTCGACTTGCGGACCGGGGGAGGGGACAGGGCCATGCCGGGAATGGGAACGGGGGCAGCAGCCGGGGCGGCCTCCTCGACGGGCGTCTCCTCGCTAGGCTTGGTCGGCTTACGGGCGGGGATGGGACGTGGAGCGCCCATCATGGGAGGCATACCCATTGGGCCGCGGGCGCCGAGCTTGGCCATACGCGCGGCGATGGCAGCACGGCGCTGCTTCTCCTGCTCCTCCTCGTCGAGCTCCTGCTCCTCGCCTTGCGCGGCGGCCTCCTGGGGTGCCTCGCCCTCGGCCAGTTCGCCCTCAACGCCGGGAGACTTGACGCGGGGAGGTACCGGTGCAGCGGCCGCGGCAACGCCGTCATCTTCACCCTCCTCGCCCTCGACAGGCTCGGGAGCGGGGGGAGGAGGCGGGCGCGACCAAACCTTGCCCGTGGGCTTAGGGGGCGGTGGAGCCGGCGCTTTTCCGAAGGCGCCGCCAGCCTGCAGAGCCGCCATGCGCTCCTTTAACGAGCCACCCGCGCGGACCGACTTGGCCGCGTCGGCTGCAGACATGCCCTCACCCTCCTCCTTCTTGTTCTCGGGCTCGGGGGACGATCGCGTGGGAGCCGGGGCAGACTCCGCAGGTGTAGCCGGGACGGGCTTCTCGGGGCTAGCAGGCTCGCCGGAGGCCGTGCGCGCGGCAGCCTCAGCCTCACGCTCCTTGGCCTCCTGCTCCTGGCGCAGCTTCTGGCGCTGGCTCCAGGTAAGGCCGCCGCCGGCAGGCTTGGGCTTTATGGGGGGCGGGGGCGCCGCCTTGCCCTGCGCCTTGTTGAAGAACGCGAGGCGATCCTTCATCGACTGGCGGGGTGCCTCGTCGGGGTTCGCCGCGATAGCAGCCGCTGGCGCGGCCGTGGCTGGGGAAGTCTTAACAGGAGATGTGGAGCGGACAGGCGAGGTTGACTTGACAGGCGACGATGGCTTGACAGCTTGTGGCGACGGGGGCTTCGCAGCCACTGGCGACGTCGGCGCAGCTGCGGAAGGCGGTGCCGCAGCCTCGGGCTCGACCTTCGCGGCCACCGCTGGCTCCGAGGCAGGCGCGGGCACTGGGGCGGGTGGGGACTCTGAGACCGGGGTTGCGACTGCGGGCGCCTCAGGCATCTGCTCAGTGGCAGGGGGAACGGGGGCTGAGGGCGTCGGAGGGGCGGGCGACTCGGGTGCCGCAGGCGGGGCGGGGGCCGCAGGAGCAGCGGGCGCGTCGGCTACGGGGACAGCAGCGGCCGCAGCAGCGACAGGCGCAGCGGCCTCCTCCTTGATGACCTCGATGAAATCCTACGCGTCAGCCAAGTGGTATCACGTTGACCCGGGTCGCCAGCACATACCTTCGGGAAGCCGCCCTTGCGCTCGCCGTCCATCGACTCGCCGACAAGCCAGTCCTCGTCGTCCTCCGACGGACCAGTTACGCGAATTCTGCTGTAAGCTATGCTCGCGAGTGGCGGAATGGGTCTGGACAACACAGTGCCTGACCCGGCTGCAGGGGGCGGTGCAACAGACGAACCAGCGCGGCGTTCCGATGCTCGGACCGCTCGGCGCACAACACTGCGATTGTGGGAGAGGAGCACTCACGTCTCATTCTTCGCGAAGGACAGGTCGGTCGCGTGTGGCGACTTGTACTTGAGGCTGCGGTGAGCAATGGAAGCGGTGCGTCGCGGAGAGCCGCTGTGTCAAGGCCGATGACGCAGCGATATTGCGAGGGCCACTCACGTTGTCCGGGCGAGGTACGGGTACGACATCCTCGCCGGTTTGGTGGGGTGTTGGGGGTTAGCGGGGAGTAGGATTAAGTGGAATAGAAAGATGGAAGACGATGTAGAGAGTGGGAGAGAATGGGAGAGAGTTGAGTTGGAGGATGAGGATGATGAGCGACGCCTTGGTGGTGGGTTGTGACGTAGCACCCTGCTTGAATGTGGGGCCAACCAAAGAGCGTCACTGCCACGTGCCTGACTATTACAACTTCCTCGCTATCGTTAACCCGCTCCTAATCACTACCCTCCTAATGTCGCAACACTGCAGCAGATGCATCCCGCATCATTTTGTCTACTTTACACTACACTTAGAGGTACTTGAGGACGGCCTCGGTGACCTCGACGGTGGTGCTCTTGCCGCCGAGGTCGGGGGTGGCGAACTTGTTCTCGACAATGACCTTGTCGACGGCCGCGTTGATGCGGTTCGCGGCCTCGGTGTAGCCGAGCGACGAGAGCATGAGCGCAGCCGAGCGGATCGACGCGATGGGGTTGGCAATGCCCTTGCCGGCGATGTCAGGCGCCGAGCCGTGGACGGGCTCGCCCATGACAAAGTTGTCGCCGGCGTTGACCGAGGGGACGAGGCCGAGCGAGCCGACGAGGGCGGCGGCGCCGTCGGAGAGGATGTCGCCGTAGAGGTTGGGCGCGACGACGACGTCAAACACCTGCGGCTCGCGGAAGAGGCGGTACACCATCGAGTCGACGAGCTGCTCGTTCATGTCAACGCCGTTGTAGCGGTCGCTCTTCTCCTTGACGGAGCGGACAGTCTCGCGGAAGAGGCCGTCAGTGACCGAGAGCACATTGGACTTGTGCGAGATGGTCACGAGCGGGTTGCCCTTCCAGAAGGTGGCGGGGGCGCCGGGGGCGGCGCGCTCCTGCCCGCGGCGGAGGGCGAGCTCAAACGCCATGCGGCCGACACGCTCGGACGCGTAGCTCGTGATCTGGCGGGTCGCGCGCGCAATCTTGCCGCCGTCGGCCGTGTCCTCGATCACCTCCTGCTTGACGTACAAGCACTCGGTGTTCTCGCGCACAATGACGAGGTTGACCTCGGGCCCCGGGGTGCCGGGCACGCTGGCGACGGGACGGATGTTGGCGTACAGGTCAAGGTGCTTGCGGAGAGCGACAATGGGCGACGAGTAGCCCTCGACCTTGTGCGAGGGGCTCTGCACCGAGCCGAACATGGCGGCGTCGCACTCGTTCTTGAGCACGCTAATGGTCTCCTCGGGGAGCGCCTTGCCCGTCTTGTTGAACACCTCCCAGCCAGCGAGGAGGGGGATGAACTCGGGCTTGGGGATGGCCGAGCCGAGCGCCTCGAGGACGCGCTGCGCGGCCTGGGGTGGTCAGCTTGGGATCTGTAGCATGACAGCTGAGCTGAGGCACACGCCGGGAGCGAGATCACCCAGCGAGGCGCATGCGAGCCGAGATAAGATCGCGGGGCCGATTACCTGCATGGCCTGGGCGCCCGGCGTCACGTCGCAGCACGCGCGACTACCCAACTGGGCCACGATCAAGGTGGGAATCCCCGGGTTCCCCTTCCGAGGACAGTCGCGGCCTCGCATCGAGGCACCGCCGCCCCACACCCGCACTCACAGGGAGGACCTCCTTGCCGACGCCGTCGGCAGGGATCATGCCGATCTTGAGCGAGGTGCGCTTGAGAGCCGATGCCATGTTTGCTAGTGTTGGAGAGTGGAGAGTGAATACAGACACCGAAAAGTCGAGAATACGAGTCGGTGCCGGGCAGCTGCGGGCAGTCACAGTCGCCGTGCCTGGACAACCGCACAAGCACGCCTTGATTTCGGGCTCGCTGGGCCGAAAAAGTCCGCCGTACGATTTCTTCAGCTCCATCAACATGCCGCCTCGGATACGTCTCGGAGGAGCAGTCGGAGCGCCCGTCGGCGCCGCCCGGCCTGCGCAGGCGCGCGCGTTCTACCGCCCCGCGGTGGCCGGCGCCGCGAGCACGCCGCTGCCGTCCAAGCCCGTCCCGCCCGCCGCTGCGATGCCTTCCGCGTTCGCGGGCCTCGCTGCTGAGCTGAGCGCGACGCAGCCCTGCTTCGGCGCCCACGGCGACAGCGTGGAGATGCTCGAGGGCCCGACCGTGTTCCACGACCGCCTGCTCGAGATGGTGCGCGGCGCGCAGCGCCGCATCCTCATCTCGACGCTGTACATCGGGACGGAGGAGGAGTCGCTCGTGGACGCGGTGACCACGGCACTGGCTGCGCGGCCGGGCGTGCGCGCGACCTTTGTGCTCGACTACAACCGCGCCACGCGCCCGGGGAAGGGCACGCCGGCGTCCACGGTCGACATGCTCATGCCCCTGCTCGAGCGGTTCGGCGACCGTGTCGACGTGTGGCTCTACCGTTCGCCCAAGCTGCGCGGGGTGTTGGAGGCGATCGTGCCCCCGCGCTTCAACGAGGGCTGGGGCACCTGGCACGCAAAGTACTATGCCGTCGACGACGACGTCATGCTCTCGGGCGCCAACCTCGCCGCATCCTACTTCACCAACCGGACAGACCGGTACATCCACCTCGCGTCGCACCCAAGCCTCCTGAGCTACCTGGGGAGCATCACCCGCCTCGTCTCCGACTACAGCTACAAGGTGGTGCCGCACGCACGCGCCGGTGCGCTAGGGGAGCACGGCGTGCTTCTCCGCCCCGGTTCCGCGCCGATCCCCGTGGGCAAGCGCGGCGCCTCGACGGCCAGCGGGCCCGGCGCGATCTGGCGCGAGCGCTCCCTCCTCCCTAGAGGGTGGGCGGGGCATGCGAACGCGACGTTTGGCGCGTTCCAGCAGGCGTGGCGCGCGAGTAACGGGGTGCGCACGCGCGACGCGGCCGCCAAGGGCGCGGATACGTGGTTCTGGCCCGTGCTGCAGGCTGGCGTGCTGAATATCGGGGAGGAGGAGCGTGCGATGGCCGCCGTGTGGGCCGCGATCCGGCGCGCCCACGACGCCGGAGAACAGGTCGAGGTCGACCTCACGAGCGGGTACTTTGGCCTGTATGCGGCGTACAAGCGCGCGGTGGTGGACTCGCCGGCGCCTGTGCGCGTTATCGCCGCGTCGCCCAAGGTGAGCTTGCAGGCTTAGCAGAACTGACTCCAGGCGAATGGCTTCTACGGATCCAAGGGCATCTCGCGCCTCATCCCCGAGGGATACACGCTCCTCGAGAGCCGGTTCTACGCCGATGCGGCCAAGCACGGGCGCGTGGGGCCCGGCGGCGTGCGCCTGCAGGAGTGGGAGCGCGAGGGGTGGACATACCACGCCAAGGGCATTTGGGTGTCCGAGGCCGAGGAGGGCGAGACGGCCGAGCAGGCGGTCGAGCACCCCTTCCTCACCTTTATTGGGTCGTCCAACCTCTCGACACGCTCTCTGCAGCTCGACACCGAACTGTCCCTCCTGTTAGCGACGAGCAACAAGTCGCTGCGGTCAGCGCTCGGACATGAGCTCGCGCACCTGCGTGAACACGCGCACGATGTCGGACCTGAGACCTGGGCAACGCCAGAACGGCATGTGAGCCTTGCGAGCCGAGTGCTTGTCGCGCTTGGAGTTGAGGGCATGTTGTAGTGGACGAGGCAGGGAGACACGCAAAGTATCGCGCGGAAGGTGGCTCGGAGGAGGCCACAGGGGAGTAGACGACCACAGCACTTCTTAGACCACATACAGATGCACGGCATTGATCCATATGCGTACTGAGCTGGACAATCCACCAGTCATTCATCTCACGCCTAGTTGCGCACACTCCCCGCTACAACACGCCATCTACAATAATAATGCTGGGTATCTATACAAAATGCTGTGCCCAGTCCGTCGTCGGCTCCAACACAAGACCATGGTGTACTACTGCCGTCGTCGTTGAGTCTACTCGTCTTCGCCAGCGTTGATCGCAAACAGCTTGCGGATGTCGTCGAGGGTCAGGCGACCGAGACGGCCGATCGAGCCCTCGCCCATAGCACCATCGGCAAGAAGGCCCTTGTGCTCCTGGATGGCCAGGAGGCGGTCCTCCACGGTGTCGCGGATGACGAGGCGCTCCACACCGACAGGCTTGTCCTGCCCAATGCGGTGGCTGCGGTCGATGGCCTGCTGCTCGGTGGCCGGGTTCCAGGCCAAGTCGCACATGATCACCTTGTGGGCGACAGTAAGGTTGAGGCCCACGCCGCCCGCCTTGGTGCTGATAAGCATGACAGGAAGCGGGTCGGCAATGCCAGCGGGCGTCTTGAAGCGGCGAACGGCTTCCTCGCGAGCAGATGCGCTCATGCTGCCGCGATAGCCCACACACGTGACACCGTTGGCTTTGAGGTAGTCGTTCAGGAGGTCGAGGTAGGCCGTAAACCTGAGGTCAGCGTCGCCAACGAGGAAAACAAACTGAGAGAAGATAAGGATCTTCGTCGTAGGGTCCTCCTCGAGCCAACCCTGCACGAGTTCGAGAGTGTGACGCATCTTGGTCGACGGAGGAATCTGCTCCTCGATGGCTTCAACATCGTCGTCGTCGTCGTCCACCGATACCGCACGCCCCTTGCCCTTGTCAACGCGCTTGCGCTTCTGGTCCGGCTTCTCGTCATCATCGTCATCGTCTGAGTCGGTCTTCTTTAAACCGCCGAAGAACGACTCGGCAGCGCTGCGCGCGCGCTTCTTGCCCTTGGCGTCGCCTCCAACCTTGGGCTTGACATCGGGCTTGATGTCGGCATCGTCGTTGTCGTTGTCGTTGTCCTCCTCCGCCTCAGGAGGCGAGTTGGGGCGGAAGATGGCAGCGCAGCGGAAGACTTGACCGGGCTTTAACTTGGCGCGACACATGGGGCAGGACCGGCACCCGTTGTTGACGTCCTCGTCCGTGAGGTCTGACGCATCGCGTATAGGCGAGATGAAGTAGTTGGAGATGCACGCGCGGCAGTACATGTGTCCGCACGGTGTGATGACTTCAGTTCCGTCGAACGGCTTAGACGTTAGCTGCCATCCAAACTGTAACGCCCACCTCATAGCAGATCGAGCAATCAAGCTCCTGGTCGTCGTCGTCGGCATCGTCAGTCATCCGCTCGTGGCGTTCTTCCAGCTTCTTGACAAGGCGGTCGACGACAGGCTTGCCCAGTATCGCGACAGCACGGCCAAACTCGGCCTCGTCGTTGTCGCGACACTGTCCGAGGTCCGCACCAAACGCCTCACCATCGACTAGAAGGTCACCATCGCTGCCCTCGTCTCCGGGCTTGCGCCGCAGAAGCCACTTCCGGTTAGCATCCGCACGGTCCGCATGGCTTACGGGGTGGTTGGCGGCCTGGCGCAGGCGGGTAAGCATGACCAGCACGACGTCTGTTGTCAGAGAGGAGGTTGGAGGGGATCTCTCACGGTAGTTCTTCATCACCGTGCCCGCAGCCAGGAACTTGGACACGCGCATCTTGGCGCGCTGCTCGATCGTCGCGTAGATTGCGCGCTCCTGCAGGTTAGCCTGATGTTCCGACAAAGACTCACGTCGAGCTCGAAGTCCTGCCACGCCATGTTGACCGTCTTCTCCGGCAGCTCAAGGATGCGCTTGCCGTTCAGCTCGGTGTCCTTGTTGCGGCGGAGCATGAGCGGTTTGAGAATGGCCTGGCAGCGGCGCGAGGCGTTCTTCGGCTGCTTCTTCTCGCGCTTGACGACCTCCTCGTTGTACTTTGCCTGGTCCATGACCCCGATGAACTCGAGAGCAGGTCCAACGTCCCCCAAGGAGTTCACAATGGGTCTGGATGTCAGCGACGATACACGGGAGCGCAACTCACGTGCCCGTGAGGATCCACGGGTGAAGCACGTCGAGCAAGAGGACAGCGCGCGCCGCGATGGTCCGACGATTGCGCACGTTGTGCGCTTCGTCAAGGATCGCGCGGAACCAGGAGATCTTGAACAGCGGACCCTTCTTCTTCCTCCCTAAGTAGTCATTCCCGGAGTCGTCGTCGTCGTCGTCGTCGGAGTTCTGAACACGCTTCTTCTTCTTCTTCTTCTCATTCTGCGCGTGAGCGCTGCGCTGGACGTCGGGGAACTCACGGTAATGCCAGACTCCGAGCAGAGGGTGCCATAGGTCGTGAGAACGATGTCGTAGGTGCGGATCTGCGGCACCGACTTAAGACGACTCGCCCCGTGGTGGATATACACCTGTCGTGTTCAGTACATGTAAAGTGATGCCCGCAACAAGTGTCTACTCACCCGCCATCCGTTTGACGTCTTCTCCTCGATCTCACACTTCCATTGCGTGAGGAGGGCGAGAGGCGCCACGATCAGCTGCGGCGCACGCTCAAAGTCGGCGGGGCGCTCGGTGCGCGCCAGCATGAGCCCGATGGTCTGAACGGTCTTTCCGAGACCCATTGCGTCGCAGAGCATTCCACCGCGACCGCCCTTCCCCTTGCGCGTCTCGCGCTTCACCATGAAGGACACACCCAGAATCTGGTGCGGCATGAGTGTGAAGTTTGCGCCGGGCAGGCGCTCAGTTGTGACGTTCAGGCCCAAGGTCTTGCTCGCTTCCTCGACAGTGGCGTCGTCTTGGAAGTCGGCCAGAGAGTCCTTGAAGTAGTCGGTGAGGGCTGGCCCAGTGGGCCGATTCCACTCCTCCCTGAAGCCGTACGGGTCCGGGTCATCGTCCTCGTCGGGGATGGACGGAAGGAACTGTGCGAGGGCGGGGTGTGCGACGGTGCGGAGCCCAGGGGCAAAGCGGATAAGCTGGAGGGAAGGTGGCGTCCAGGTGTTTGTGTTCGTGACCATCTTCGACAGCGAGTTGAAGCGGTCACGAAGGAGGAAGGTGATGCCCTGGAACCGGAGGTCAACCCTGCTGGTCAGTGCTGTCAATCCTCTGCTCACTCGTAGCGTGCAATCGCCTCTCTGAGCACCCGCTGCTCTCCGATGAGCTGGTTTAGGCGGCCCTGCGCGTCCACACGCTGCCAGACTTCTCTCACGGCGTCTGGGATGGCAGGGGCTCTGCTTGCTGCTCCGTTAGTCGATTGACGGATGACGACACTCACCGAGACTGTTGACAAACTGCTGGTAGACACCCGGCATGGGGACACCTGGCATGGGCTGAGTTGACGGCCCGGCCACGGCCGAGGTGGGAAACATGGGGTTTGTGGCAGGAATGGCGGCGGGCTTAGGACGCTCGAAAGTGTCGGCAAGCCGAGGGTGCACGTAGAGGGTTGGCAAGGCTTGGAGGACGAGCGGATCGGGCGGATTCCACTGCATGAGGCAGCCCGATCCCTCGATCTGCTTCACGGCCTCCCTGCGATTGGCGATGGCGCGGATGGCGTCCGGCGTTCTGATAACGGGCGGCTGCTTGAGGCCCTTCAGCTCCTGGTTGATGGTGTGACGACGGTCGCTGAGGCTCATTCTTGACCACACGCGAATCCAACGGCGGGGGACGCTGCTGGGGGATGATGTCGACTGTGAAGACTTGAGGCGTGATGACTGCGAGGAGCCGATCGCAGGCTTTCGGTCCTCGTCGCTGTCATCGACGTGGACAATGCTCTTGCGAGGAGAGCTTCTCCCCACGAACTCTATCTCGTCGTCGCTGTCGCTGTCGACCATAAAAGGGTCGCGAAACTTGCTGGAGGACGGGCCCATGTGGGGAAGGTTGACCGAGTGGTCACGAAGAATGTGAGAGCTGCTGGAGCCAAACCCGCTGCGCTGAGTTGGGGTGTTGAATGATGGAAAACGTGAAGGACCAGCTTGCAGAGGGGATGAAGTGCTCACGGCAGGCTGCGGCAGTCCGGGCGATGGGCGCTCCGAAAGGATGACGCCCTGGGGTTAGTCACCTGTGCCACAACAGGGGAGGCACGTGTGTGGATCACGAGGCGCGACATGGGACGCGCTCGCATGGTGGCGTGCATCCACACCATACGTGGGTGATGGCGCGTCGCAGGGAAGGTGGCGACTGTGATCTCAACTCACCATACGTGCCAGCCGCTGGTTGCGGCACTTGATGTGGTCCTCCGAGCGGCAGTGCTCAGCGTACTCCCACAGGCTGCCCACGCCGTTCGCCTTCCCTCCGTCCGGCTGCTCGGGGTCAGCCGATAAGTTGATGTTGCTCCAGCACTCGTCCTCCATGCCTGTGGTCAGATAAGCCACTTCCCAAGACGCACAGGTGACGGCGCCGTACCCGTCCCCGCCCTTGGCGGGCTGATCGGTGTCGGGCAGCTCGAGGATGAAGTGGTCATCGCCTGGGTTGTCGGTGAGGAACTTTGTGAGGATGGGCACGAACCACGCCGGCGCGGGCTGATGTCAGTGGAGCCGGAAGGTGGCTCACCTGCTCGGGGCCGTCGAGGTCTAGCACCCGGTGCGCAATGTCGGTGACGCGCTCGGGGGTGGGGGGACGCCCGGGGGCGTTGAGGGTCGTGTTGGTCATGGTGCGGTCAGGACTGATGGAGTCTGACGCGTCACCGACCGGGGGGTGGCAAGAGGGGGAAGGTGGGGAGCGCGCAAGGTCGGATGAAGTGGAACGCTTCAAGACGAGTGTTGCGCTGGTGTCAAGAGGGGAAGAAGGGGGTGTGATGAGAGGGAAAGAGAGAGAGAGAGGAAGAGAGAAAGAGGAAGAGTGAGAGGAAGAGTGAGGAAGAGATGAGGAGAGGTGTGGAGTGGAGGAAGCAAGGAAAGTCAATACCTCGACGCGTCCACCCTACACAACACCCCTGGTACAATCATCCATCTCCTGAAACATTGCCACAGCGGAATCAATTTTGCAGTCCCCACCTAATCCCCACCTATTCCGTGCCTGGGTTGCTAACGAAAGAACCTATTCTAGCTATTCTAATGCGCGACATGCACGTTGAATGTTGAACGTTGAACGTGCGAACATCACGAGATGTGGTAAGATGTGGCAAGATGTTGCGAGCATGATGTTGCGCCCTCGTCCTGTCTGAGTGGCGCCCACGCCAAGTCTCGGCCGCAGCCCTCCGCCCACTGCCCACTCACATGACAGCCATGGCATCGGCGATCCATGGCAATGATCTCATCTGAACACTCGCACAGCGAGAATGTATGGTTGTCTATTATGCTCTAGGGCTACAGTGTACAAGTCTACTTGCTCCCACGGAACCAGCTGAACATGGAGCTCAGGCTCGATCCGCGGCTGTGTGTGGGGCTGGTGCTCCCGAACGACTTCTGGTGCTTGAGGGAGGCGCGCTCGCGCTCTCCATTGACGGGAAGGGTGTGCTGCCACGCGACCTGCCGACCCTCCCAGATGCCGAGGGGGAGGAAGACGCGTGGCTCGCCGCTCACAATCGGGATGGAGAGGCCGCCGTGCGGGTCCGTGGCGAAGATCTGGCCCGAGAGCGCGTCGACCACCGCCATGCGCGGCGCAAAGGTCGTGAGCCCGCTGGGGAGATAATATACGCGAACCGGGGCGGCGGCCCCCGTGTTGGTGAGGATGGAGACGAGGGGCGGCTTGGCGATCACGGCAGTGTGCGCGTCCAGCTTGTGATGACGGAGGAGGGAGGTGAGGAAGGGCGGGAAGCGCATTGCGCGGCGGCGGGCGTGGTTCAGCCGCGCGAAGACATGGTACATCGTCTTGGAGGTTTGGAAGCCGTGCTTCCAGAGCGCCTCTCTGTTGTACGGGTCGCTGCCGCCGCTGAGGCCGTGCTCCTGGCCCTGGTAAACGATGGGGTAGCCGTCATTGACGAACGGGTACACGGCGGCGTTCTTGAGGAGCTTGACGTCAGCGTGCCTCGAGGTGAGAGTGTGGACGTACCGCACGGTCCTGGACGAGTCCAGGGAAGCGAGGGTTGTCGTGGTTGCTGACGTTAGCCACGCCAAGTTTCGGCTTACTCTAGGAACGACGCGAGCAGAGTCGGGTCGGGGAGCATGCGGTGCACGCGGCTGATCATGGACGTGAGCTCCTCGATGGGCTTGTTGGCGCTCTCGAACGCGCGGCGGAGGTGGAAGAACGTTGCGTAGTCGAGGATCGAGTCGAGGCTGTGCTCCTGATACCGGCGCAGGTAGAGGGGGTCTGGCGTCAGCTAGGCGGGCAACAAGGAGCTCACCTCCGTGGTACACTTCACCCACGGCAGCAACGCCTGAGGCCGCGACAAACGCAGGCCAGAAGTCCTTGCGGACGTGCTTGACCGTGTCGACGCGAATCGCGTCGATGTGGAACTGGCGCACGAGGTGACGCACCCACCCGTGCAGAAGCGTAATAACCTCGGGGTTCTCAGTGTTGAGATCGGGCATGTGGTCCGTGAGCCAGCACTGCTCAGCCTCGAGCTGGTCCTCGGCCTCCCAGTCGGGGATGCAGAAGCTGTGAAAGTGCTCCGGCTTGTTAAAGTGCCCGTACTGCCCGCCCGGCGAGAACTGATTGGGCACACACCCGACGTGGTTGACCGCCACGTCGACCATGAGGAACATGCCGCGCGCGTGCAGCGCCTCCGAGAGGCTCAGGAGGTCCTGTGGCGTCCCGAAACGCGGGTTCAGCTCTGCCGTTAGCGCCCTTCACACACTGCCCTAACGGAACATGTCAGAGGCCCAGTAGCCTGGCGTCAGCGCGCACGCACACACACACCACATACCGTGGTAGCTCTCCGAGCCTGGGATGCCGTCGATGTTGGCGACCACGGGGCTGATCCACACTGCGTCAGCCACCGACAACGAACGTGCTCACCAGTGTCAAAGCCCATGCCCTGGATGTATGGGAGCTGGCGCTCGATGCCCTTCCACCCGCCGCCGCAGTATTTGCGCTCGGCGGGGTTGCAGGGGGCCACGGCGCCGTCGGGGCGCTCGAAGCGGTCCGTGATCACCTGGTAGATCGAGCGCTCGCGGAGCTGTGGAGTGGTCAGGGCAGCCGCGGGGGCTAGTAGCGCCAGTAGGGTGGCGGCCCAGATCATGTCGAGTAGAGTTAGGAGTGGGGAGGACGAAGCATGAGGTGGTGGTCGCCGGGTGATACTTTAGGGGGGTGGTTGGAGCTGGAAAGAGGTGGACACAAAGTTCGGCGCACCGCCGATGCCACCGACGAGCCTCTGAACGCGGGCCGACCTCCACCTCCGCGCTCGCGCCACCCAACAACCCATGTCTCACCCTGGCACTTCCCCTCGGTGGCGTCCGCTTGAGACGTGTTACGTACAGGCTGCTCGCACGTGGCGCGCTTCCAGGCTGGCCTCCACTCTGGTCCTCCAGTCGTCCAGCGTCGGGCGTCCCACCCCCCTCCATCCGCTCATCACATCTCCCTTTCCCGGCCTTGCTCGACCAAACAACACACAATGGACCAGTTGACAGAGGAGATTGAGAGCGTGTCCTTTGTCGCCCGCGAGGTGATGGGTGAGCTCCTCCAAGCTGGCTGCGAGCTAACCACAGTGTACCAGGTGCCACCGCGCACCTCCGCGCAGGGGTACAAGGCCGCCGAGTGGGACGTGGAGAAGTTTCTGTGGAAGGGGCGTCTGCGCGTGATCGAGGTTGGGGCGCGGTGCGACATTCGTCTCGAGGTGAGTCCATCTCTCCGAGGAGAGCCTCGGCCCATTCCCACCTCTGCCATTCCGCCGCGCCGCTTCCGCCGCTCCCGAGTTGCTGACGGCAGGACCCGAACACGGGCGAGCTCTTCGCGCAGGCGACGTACGCCTCCCCGTGGACGCAGGTCGAGCCCGTGCTCGACAGCTCGCGGTACTTTGTGCTGCGGGTCGAGGGCGACAACGGGCAGCGCGCCTACATCGGCATGGGGTTCCTCGAGCGCAGCGAGAGCTTCGACTTCCAAGTAGGCCTCAATATGGTTTAGAAGCTGACGACAGGTCGCACTGCAGGCTGTCGCGAAGCGCGCGTCGCAGCCGGCCGAGCCCGAGGACAAGCCCGAGAACCGCGCCCCGCCCAAGGACTATAGCTTGAAGGAGGGCCAAACGTTCAGCATCAAGCTGCCCGGGCGCGACAAGCCGGCGGCGCCCAAGCCCGCCGCTGGCTCGGGCGGGGGGTTGTTCGCGCTCCCTCCCCCGCCTCCGCCTGGGCGTCGGCGCTGAGCCGGCGCAGCGGCTGGCGATAATAGCACGGGCCTCCCACGCACCTAGCGAAGGGATCTGCTGAGGGCGCAGCGTAATAGCCGCTTTGTCACGCCATGCATTGTAACGAGCAGAGACACAGAGACAGACACAGACAGCAGCTTAGCAGACAAGGACGCGTATCCACTTCTAAGGGCCAGACATGCAGACAGGGTGGGTGGAGGACAGGACTAGACCGACACCGCAGCGCCCGTGCGCAGGCTTGCGGGCAAACGTGTGCAGTGCGAAGGCATGCGTTCAATCGTGCGAAGCACCGCATACACTGCCACGCGCGACGCCACCAATCCGCACTACTTGCACTTGACTACATCTTACATCTTGACAATCCAGCACTCGTCCAGCACTCGCCCACACCTCTGAGCATGTCGTGGCGGCTTGGCGTCCTCGGTCTCACAGCGGTCGTGGCGGCGCCCGTCGCCCCGGTCCACCGGCAGCTCCCTCCAGCCGAGGGCTTGACCTCGACCCCGGCACCTCCGCCAGCCCCGCGACAGGCGTCGGCCGCCGACCCAATCGTCCCCCAGGACGGCGGGGAAGGCACCACCAAGATGGGCATCATCGCGCCCCTCGTCATCGCGGGCGCCATCGCCATCGCGGTGCTGTACTTCGTGCGTCCCCAACCTCCCCCCGTCCGAGCATCCTGCTGAGCCCCCTCGCTGACAGCAGTTATACTGGCACCGCGCCGAGGGCCGGCGGCACCGCGCCCAAACGATATCGCCCTCGGCGGAAGAGCTGGCGGCGCCACTGACGGAGAACGCGGCGCCGGAACCGCGACGCCGCCGTGGCCTGAATCTCGACGGCGGCCTCGGGCGGAGCGAGAGCGGCCGCAGCATCCGCACCCTCCCCGCATACACCAAGGAGGCGGGGGACGAGGAGCGCGTCCTCCTCCGCCGCGACCCGAGCCTGTCGAGTAGAGGACACGAGCACGACCACGCACGCCGCCGCTCCGACCTCTCTGGGTTAAGCGTCGTCACCGAGGGGACGGACCCGGACCTCGACGACGAGGTCGCGCCGCTGCACTGGGGCGGGGCGCCGAGCTACGACCTCGGGTACGGCTACGGGTTCGGGGACGCGTACGACCCGCCCGATGACCCGCCGCCACCCGGTGCGCATGTGCGTTTACCTCGGGCGGCGTCGGACGGCTCAGCGACCCCAACACGCTCCATCTCGATGGTGACGGCGCATACGGCGCCGCACTCGACAGCGTCGGGCAGAGCCACGCCCACCCGCTCCGTCTCGATGGTGACGGCGCACACGACGCTCCCGGCGGCCTCTCCCTCGCTTCGCGCATCCTCGGCGACGACGTCGCCAATGGCCACCGCCCGCACCTCCCTCGCCTCTGTCCCGCCCCTCTCCCTCTCGATCCCCCTCTCGCCCAACACGCCCCCGCCCGCCTCAGCGACGACAGTAACAGGCGCGCGCTCCCCGTCGATGGTGACTGCGCGATCGGCAATGTCCACGCCCACCCGACGCAGCCCTGCACACTCGACGCCCCCGCCGGCGCGCTCAGCATCGTACGCCGCCTCGCATCGCTCCGTCTCCAGTGGGCACGAGCCAGTTCGTGCCGCCAGCGCGCCGCCGCTCCCGCCCGGGCGGGCTGGCGTCCAGCGTGCAAGTGAAGCGCTGAGGGAGGTCGTGGGCGAAGGCGTGGCGGAGGAGCCGGACGAGGTGCTGCGAGACGAGCCGGGGGATGTTCGGGAGCTACAGCAGGTAGGGGAGCCACAGCGCTCCGCCTCCACGGCGAGTCACTCGAGCGCGGCCGTGGGCGTGGGATCGACGACCACTCCTGCTTCCGTGCAGATGACGCCTGAGAGCGGAAGTGAGCCGCCGACGCCCACCGCCACCCCCACGACGGGCCCCACGACAGGCCCCACGACGGGCGGGGGCGCATGGACGCGCCTGCGCATGCTGTCCCCGTTCTAGCTCAGTAGTTTAGAAGTTTCAGTTGTACTTAGTATCCTGGAAGTACCTTGTCATGACATGAGTTCCCTGCGCGTGATTAACAAATAACCATGCATGGTGCGGACTATGCCACAGTGATTGTCCGGATTGTTTATAGTCGATTGCCTCTGATGCGTATACAAGTCGTGCTGGGGTATGAGATGTGAGAGGCAGGTATCATGGGGTGAGAGGAAACCTATGCAATGTTCATGTTGGCCTTGCTCGCGCGGCGGGACGCGCGGCGGTCGTGGGGGAGGGCGGCGTTGGCAACGGGCGGTGACTTGGCCATCTGCTGCGAGTGGGTGCGGGGGAGGGTCTGCGACGTAGACGGGGTAATGGTGGGCTTGACGGCCGCCTTCTGGGGCGAGAGGGGAACGCTGTTGCGCCACTCCTCTGTGCGCCGGCGACGGTCCTGGGGACGCGGTGGCGAACGGCTCGTGAGCACGTCGCCGACTGAGCGCTCCTTGGCCGTGTCGCCGCGCTCGTGCTTTGGTGGCCGGGCGGCGCCCTCGGCACGCTCACGCTCGCGGCGGGCCTGGTCCTCCCGCTCGCGCGCCTGGGCCTTGGTCCACTCGTCGCGTGCGGTGGCGACGGCGATCTGCTCGCGGATCGGGGCGGTCACCTTGTCTTGCAGCTTCGAGAGCTTGTCGCGATGCCGCTCAGCCAGCTCATCGGTCGACATGGCACGAGGAGCGGAGCGCGGGGCGCGCTCATTGCCTGCTGGCCGAGGTGCGGCGGGAGGCGGGAGGGCTGCAGCGCGCTGCATATCCATCGAGAGTGCCCGCATCAAGTTAGCCCCGTACTCCTGGCCTGGTGTCCGGTCGGTGGTGCGAGGCGCGCCGTCGTTGCGCTGCGAGATGGCACGGGCCACGCTGGTCGAGACGACGGTCATGTCGTTGTCCAGAGCAGAGCCAGGTTGCGAGGTGCCCTGGACGTCGCGGGTCTTGAGGTACTCCTCCCACTCCGAGTTGCGTCTCTGCCAATCCGATGGAGGCTGGTTGGACTGGGACTGGTCGTTGCTGTCCACACGAAGGACCTCGGCAGGCCGACTTGGGCTGTCGGCTAACGAGAGGCGAGCGCCGAGCTCGGTGGCACTGTACTCGCCGGGAAGGAAGGTGCGCGGCGCACGACGCTCGTCAAAGCTGTTCCCAAGGGAGCGTGAGTCGCGGCGGGCGTAGTACTCGTCGTCGCCAAGCAGACGGCTGCTAGAGTCGGAGAGGTGGCGGCTGCGAGAGCGGTCGTCAAGGAGGCGGCTGCTGGCATTCGAGTCCTTGCGCTGGTGCGCGCGGTCGAGCAACTGCAAGCTCGACGACGAGTTGGCGCGAGAGTGCATGCTAACGGGCTGGCTGGTGATCGCTCCGCGCCCGCGGTCCAGGACGCTCACGACTGTGGCGGGACGTCCACTGCCGTGAGAGCTGATCGAGCCCGTCTCTCCTGGGCCTCTGGGATCGTGGAAGGAAGATCTAAGGTTGCCCATGGACGACTGGATGTCCTGGCGCTGGCGCCGGACCTCAGCGAGAAGTTGAAGCTTTTGCTCTATCTCGGGGTCGGTGTCGTGGACAAGTAAGGTAGGAGTTTGCGGGCTCGTAGGGAGCTCCTCGTCACGGTAGCCCATCTCCTCGAGCAGACTCATGCGGCGGGGGTTGATCTGGAGCTCGGGTGCAATCGGTTGTTGCTCCTTGCGAGGAGAGCCCTGGACGAGGGTTGAGACGGAGCCGCTTCCCGCAGTGTCGTCGAAGCCCGGCAAGTTGCGTTTCTGGGTAGGAGGGCTTAAGATGCTGCTGCTGCCCTTGCCGCTGCCGTCGCCGTGCTTACCCTCCCACTCGGCGAGCTCAGCGTCGACATTCTTGAAGTTCTCGGCGGCACGGGCCACCTCCTCGGCCTCACGACGCGCCTCCTCATCCTCGACGATCTTCTTGCGACGCTTCTGAAGAATGTTGACGACCTTGAACTGGATGAGAGCGGCAATCTGAGGTCAGCACAGCTCTGATCAACAGTACACGACCATAACGCACAAGAGTGGCGGCAGCAACGACGCCAATCTCGACCTGCATGGACTGGGTCAAGGGGTACTTGCCGCCGTTGAGGGCCGGGAACAGCTGGGGATAGCCAAGGTTGTAGACATAGAACTGTTGTCAGCTTCTCCGGATAAGCAGCTCACCTCCTTGAGGCCGGCGCGGGTGAAGCAGTCGACGCCGAGGGTAAAGGCGGTGGCGCCGACCAGCGCACTGGCAACAAGTAAGACGTATTCGTGGGCCTTGGGGACAAATGCTGCGACGAGGGCCGCTAAAGTGAAACTGCCAAGAATGGCCCAGCGGGGCCCAGTGTCTCGCACCAGACCGCCCTTGCGGAGTGCGAGCAAGAACCAACCGAGACAGAAGCCACCGGCGGCTCCGACCCAGTACTTTGCAAACGTGAAGAAGAAGATACCCAGGCCCGCGCCGACGATACAGGAGATGCCGACTGCGAGGAGGTACAGCCCGCGCATGGCGTCACTCGGAGGGTTGGGAGAGGGGGGCTCCAGGGCCGGTGTAACACTTGCCATTAGCTTCACATCACACCACACCTCTTGTGCAGCAACACAGACCCCAGGGACCAGTTGGGGCCGTGCACGCTCGCTTCCCACTCGCCCTTTGGCTCCGACTCACCCGAAAGACAGGATAATGACGAGACAGAAGAAGGCGACGGTGTAGCCCGAGACGATGGCTAACGCGCTCCATCGGTTCTTGCCGCCGAGCGTGGCCACAGGGATGCCAGAGAGGATGAGGAGCGCGCCGCCAAGGCCGTACGCGGCGTCGAGCTTGGGCGAGAAGGGAAGGTAAGAGAGTGTGTCGTTCCATGGGAGCGTTTCGTTGGAGATGGTGCCGTTGCCGTCAACAGTGCCGTTCGTGAGCGTGCCGTTGTTGTTGAGCCCGTCCGCAGTGCCGTTCAGCCCGACCGTAAACGTAAAGGTGAAGACGTTGGTCTGCGTGCCGCTAGGGCCCGGGACGAGGCTCGTGATCGTCGTCGCGATGACCTGGCCCGCGGCGAGAGAGGTCTGCGATGCCGCGCCCGACGTGCCGTTGCCACTGCCCGAGGCGGCGGCAGTGTTGTTGGCACCGTTCCCGCTCCCGCTCCCGCTTGGTGAGGGCGTAGGAGTGGGCGAGGGTGAGGGCGAGGCGGACGGGCTCTGCTGCTGGTTCCCGCCGCCCCCTCCGCCATTGTTGCCGTTGTTGTTGCCTCCGTCCGGTTCCTGGGCAAAGGCATGCCCGACCAGCGTGGCGACTAGGGCCAAGCGGGCGAGGGCGAGGCGCAGGCGCATGCTAGCGAGTCCGGTGAGGGAAGAATGGAGATGTGTGCAAGATCAAGATTTGCGGCGGCCTGTGTGGAAGAGATGTGCAGCGGCGCCTCGGGCGCGAGCTGGGGCGCTGGCGAGAAGGGGCGGGGCGGGGCAAGCGGGGAGAACCGTACGGGGTAGGGAGCGAGGAGATGGGGAATGGAGAAGTCAAGGAAGCGGTGAGCACAGGCCAGCGTGCAGGGGACCAGGGGCCGGAGTACCGGAAGGGAGGGCTGGGGAGGGCTGGGCGCCGGATGTGGGAAGGTGGAAAGGGGATTATAGGATGAGTCGCGAGGGGGAATGTCAAGGGAAGGGGGAATGGAGAGTGCGTTTGAGAGTTGAAGGAGATGTAGAAGTGGTAGAAGTGGTAGAAGAGGAGAAGAGTGACAAAGGAGAGTGGGAATGGTGGGCTTGAGGCAAGTATGGATGGCGTCGGTGACCGGGGTTGCCTTGGGAGGGATGAGGGGGGGTGATGATGCGTTGTGCGTTACACCACCTGGCCACCTGGACGCCTCGACTCGTGTCACGGTACTCTAGCGGTCTGTGCGTAGGTTCGGGTACCAAGCCAAGGGGATACAGGCTCGCGATGATCGGGAACGAGACCAGAGCCAATGTCAACCGGACGTGCGCGCAGTCGTGTATTAAACGAAGTGGACGAAGAAGACGAACGTGGAGAGAAGATGTCGAGAATGGTTTGGCGTTGCAGAAGGTGGTGGTGTAGGGGTGATAGATGTCTCTGACGGTGACACCAGGGCGAGGAGGATGGGGGCGTTGCGCGTGAACGGGCGTGAGCGGGCGTGAGGGGCGTGGAGGGCGGGAGGGGGCAGAGTGTGTGGATGGGTGAGTCTGTATGTATGGTGGCGTGTGGGAATGGGATCGCAGCAGGAGGGGCGGATGATGGCATGCATGCATTCCATAGCCGGTTCCTCTGTGCCTGTGGGCTGGCAGGATGCTCTGTCTCGCGGCTAGGCTGCGCGACATGCGCCCATTCCTCGACGGGCTGCGCCGGGTCACCGGGTGGCTGCGGGTATGCTATGCGGCTGCGCGGCTGCCATAGCGGTAGCTGTGCAGTAGTGCGCACGAGGGAGCATTCTATTCATTTCGCAGGATCGCAAGTTGCGTTAAGCGTTGCGTTATAGGCTGCGCGAGTGTGAGAGCATGAGTACGTGAGTGTGGTCATGTGGGGACGTCGCAGAACACAGGAGGGCTTCCCGCCTTCCGTGTCTCCGTCCGGCTGCCCGGCTGCCCTTGCTCCCTTCAATCTGCGTCAATCGGGGTCGGGTTCCCACACTCTGCTACCCGGCCATGCGAAACTGCCCAATTCAATCAAAGTCAACAATCGGGCATGCTCAAAAGTCAGTCGCGCGGGGTCGGAGGCAGTGCGGGGCAACGTTGGTGGGTGGGGGTTGGTTTGCGAATTGGCGGTGCGCTTCGAGCGGGCGTGGTCTGAGATAGGAGCGACGAGGACTGCGGACGTGGCGACCGGGGAGAGACATGCATGACGCGGTCAGCTTGATCACATCCACTAGTGCACAAGTGAACTAGTAAGATGGGAGGTTGAGGGAAGAGACTCGATCCCCAGTTAGCCCCGCAGGCGCAGTCAACTTGAGCCCCGCACCAACAACCCGTGACCTCTTGGCCCTGCCGACTTCGTGTTCTTGGCCTGCCGCAATCTAGGAACGCAGGTGTCGTAAGCAACGAACCAAACATTCTCGCCGCCACTCCATCACTGCCCAGCGCTCACCACCAACTCGGATACAACTGCAGACTGCTATGACCGATGAGCTGGCCGGCTAATGCTATGTTACTGCTACTACTGCTCCCAATCGGGGCCAGCATGATATGAAACATGACCGAATAAGGGTCACCCATGTCTCCGCATCTCACACCCGCTTTCAATATGTATGTTAGCGGCCATGTTAAGCCGTCGGACCCGGGTTGGCCCCCTCAGGTGCAGGCTGCTGCTTGGGCTCCTCGGCCTCACGGCGGCGGCGACGCTTCTTCCAGCGCTGGTATGTTAGCGTAGTGCATCAGTCCGGTCTCACCGAGTGGTCAACAGTAGTGAAGTCGTCCGTCATCTCTGCGAGGTCGACAAGCTGCTGTTAGCAATGTGCATCACGCCTGCACTCACATAACCCCCAAGCTTCTCCAGCTCGCGGTCGGCTTCGGCCTCCAGCGTGCCGGCCCCCTTGAACGGGCGGATCTTCAGCCCTTCCCCCGGGTTGAGGGCAAAGTTGCGGCCAAGGTCATCAATGTGGATCGTCTATTTGTCAGACCGGATCGGGAGAAGGTACTCACGTTCTTTGCCGACCAGTTAGGGTACTGCGCCCAGAAGTAGGCCAAAGGCTTCACTCTGAGGACGTCAGCTTTGAGTCGATCAAGAACCAAGGCAACTCACTCGTGCTTGATCATCTGCCCAGAGCGCTCGCTAAAAATCTGGGGGTCAGGTGTGCGCCGGTCTCGAGGCCTCACTGGGAACATGGTGGTACGGTCTGCAACAAAGCAAATCTGGGATGGGTCAGCGGCTGTGGACAAGTTCCCCACCTTGTAAGAAGTGTCGCCCCCAAGGATGCCGAGCTCGATGAGCTTGGTCTCGAGCCAGCGCCAGTGCGTCTGGCTCCACATGACAATGTCGTAGTGCGGATACACGCTGCTGTCAGCTGGTGAGGATACTCCAGCTCACCGCTCGAGGAAGTCGTGCAGCCCAGGACGCGCGCACTCTATTGGTGGCAGCGCACCATCGATGAGCGGGCGCGTGTCGACGAGGGTGTAGTCAATGTCGAGGACGAGCAGCCGCTTCCCTGGACGCGCGTCATTGATGATCTGGGGTGAGCTGTGCGCACTTGGGGGCGAGCTCACAGTAATGGGGTAGTTCTTGACGAGCTCGGCGACCTTGCGTTGGTTGCGCGGGTCCTGCGCGGGCGCAATGTAGCGCCCGTCCAATCCGCGGGCGGGATACTTGATGTCGATCCCGTCATCGGGTGGCGGCGGCCCCACGCGCTCCTTGAAGCGGAGGTGCACCGGCGTCCCGACCATCTGGAAGCGCGCGCCGTCCTTGATCCCCACGGCGGCGAGGCGCGTCCCGTCGCTCTGCGGGCTCAGCTTGGTCTTGGTGAGGCCGAGGATCTTCTGCGCCTCGGACGGGACTTCCGTGAGCGCCTCGATCTGGGCGCGCAGGTCATACACGCTGGTGTCAGCAATCAGCGGACTGGACAATGGGGACTGCGGAATGGCGATGACACGCACAGATCGCTCGAGCTGACGACAAGCTCAAAGGTCTTGCCCGACCACTTCATGATGAGCGTGAGCTTGGCCTCCTCCACGGGAGGCGGGGCGGACACGGGGCCCTCCAGCATCGGGTAGTCGCCGCTGGACATGTCCACGTCGGTCGCTGCGGAACTGGAGGAAGTGGGGGAGGTGGAGGTGGCGTTGAGGGTGGCGATGGGGGAAGGTGACCCGCCGGAGGACCCTTGAGCTGCTGTCGACGCGTCGTCGGGCATTGTGGATGTGCGTAAAGTGGTGAGAGGAGTGGAGGAAGTGGGAGTTGATGAGGAAGAGGACGGGGACACCTCAGAGTAAGGCGGCGTCATGATCGCTCGTCGCGTGTTCGATCACACTGCCCCTGGGGACTTGGCAGTGCAAGAGGGTAGTTGGCGTGATGGATGGGGTGGGGAGCGAGTTGATGGGGAGAGTGCGAGGGGAGGGGAGGGAAGGGATGATGGTGTACAAAGGGACAGTGATGATGTGTATGTTGAAACAATGAGTGGGTGAGTGAGTGAGTTGAGTGAGTAGTGGAGAGTTGAGAGAAGGAAAGAAGGAAGGTGCAAGGTGCAAGAGGCCAAGAGGCAAGAGGCGCGCTACAGTGCATTGCACGCGACACACGCTCGTCACCCACCCATCCACCCCAGTCAGTTCCGGCGGGGACCCGGAAGCTGCGCAAACAGCCGGCTTAACCGCGTTACGCCCCTGACACATCATCAGCCTCACTGTTGTACAGTACTCTCACTCGGTCACCAGATCTTGATCTCCGACGCTAGAACCATATCATCATGCAGAGGAGCCATTGTACAAAACATAAAGAGAGTTTGAGGTTCAGAGTCCAGCGCACCCCGCACTATTTACCACAGAGGTCGCCATCGCCCCTTACACTGCCAACTCGAGCTCCAACCTCCTCAGCAGCGCAGCGAGCGACGAATGATCCACAGATCGGCGAACCCTTTATTCCGTGGTGACCGACTTGGCGAGGTTACGCGGGAAGTCGACGTCGACGCCGCGCTGGACAGCAATGTCTAAGAGTTAGCCACTGCGGGATGATCTGTGGAGGCGAGGACTTACGGTACGAGAGGAGCTGCAGGGGGATGACGTTGAGGAGACCCTGGAGGCAGTCGGTGGTCTTGGGGACGACGACGGTCTTGACGTCGGCGGGCGCCTCCTCGCCCTCGGTGATGAAGACGATGGGCTTGCCGTTGCGGGCAATGACCTGTTGGAGGGCCGACTGGACCTTGGGGTAGAGCGAGTCCTTGGTCATGATGAAGATGATGGGGAGGTTCTCATCGACAAGGGCGAGAGGGCCGTGCTTGAGCTCGCCGGCAAGAATGCCCTCCGAGTGCATGTAGCAGAGCTCCTTGATCTTGAGGGCACCCTCAAGGCAGGTCGCAAACTGGTAGCCACGGCCCATGATGAGGAGCGAGTTCTGCTTGGCGAACGAGGTCGCGAGCTGCTGGATCTCCTTGTCCATGGTCAAGATGGTCTTGATCTGGCTGGGGATGTCGTGGAGACCGGCAATGATCTCGGTGCGGCGCCCAGCCTTGGACATCGAGTCCGAAGCGAGCTGGACAGCCATCATGATGAGGGCAATGTACTGCGAGGTGTATGCCTTGGTCGAGGCGACACCGATCTCGGGACCGGCGTTGATGTGGATACCCGAGTGGGTCTCACGCGAGAGGGTCGAGCCAACGACGTTGACGACACCAAGGCATAACGCGCCGCGCTCGAGGCAGTAGCGCATGGCGAGGATGGTGTCGGCCGTCTCACCCGACTGCGAGACGAAGATGGCGACGTCGTCACGGAAGACGGGGGTGCGGCGGTCCAAGAAGTCCGAGGCGAGCTCGACGGCAACGGGGATCTCGGTGAGCTCCTCGAACACGGGGCGGGCCGCGATACACGAGTGGTACGAGGTACCGCACGCGACGAACAGGAGGCGGCGGCCACGGCGGATGACGGGGAGGTACGCCTTGAGACCACCTAGGGTAACGGTGTTGTTGTCAAAGTTGACGCGGCCACGCATGGTGTTGACAACCGACTCGGGCTGCTCGTAGATCTCCTTCTGCATGAAGTGGGCGTACTGGCCCTTCATGATCTCGGCGAGCTCGATCTCGAGGGTCTCGATGGCACGAACTGACGAGATGTTGTCGTCACGGCGGAGGCGGTGGATGTGGAGCTGGCCGTCGGAAATGTGGGCAATGTCGTCGTCCTCGAGGTAGAGAACCTTCTTGGTGTGCTCGATGATGGCAGCGGGGTCCGAAGCGACAAAGAACTCGATCGGCTGGGGCATGCCATCCTCGGATAAGAAGGCGCGCGACTGCTGGCGGCGGAGGTTGGAGCCAGCAGGGGCGTTGCCGTTGGCGGGGACGGCAAGGAGGCCGTTGCCGTCAACAACCTCGGGGACGGCGATCTTGTCGTCCTGGAGCTCGACGTCAACAAAGTCGACTTTGAGCTTGCGCTCCGACTTGACACCGATCAGGAGCGGCGAGCCACGGCGAGCGGCCACAATCTCGTCGGGGAAGTGGACCGACTTGAAGACGAAGGCGAACGAACCCTCGAGCTCCTTGAGGACCGTCTTGATGAGGGTCTGGAAGTTGAGGCGCTTGTTGGGCTGGCTCTCGTAGACGTACTTGCAGAGAATGGCGACGCACTCGGTGTCGGTGTCGGTGCGGAAGACGTAGCCACGCTTCTGAAGGACGAGCTTGAGCTCCTTGAAGTTGGTGATGATACCGTTGTGGACGACAGTGAACTCGGTCATGGGGTCGCTGACGTGGGGGTGGCAGTTGAGGGTGCAGGGGACACCGTGGGTCGCCCAGCGGGTGTGGGCCATCGAGGTCTGGCTAACGAACACCTTCTTCATGTCGACGGGCGTGGTGAGGGCGTTGGCCTCGTTGCCAGGCGCGGGGGTGGCGATGCCGCCGGCGACGTGCTTGCGGAGAGCCGAGACCTTGCCGACCTCCTTGAAGAGGATGTATGGGTCGCTCGGCGAGTCGCCGTCGATACCAATACCAGCCGAGTCGTAACCACGGTACTCCATGCGCGCGAGGGCATTGATGAGCACCTCGCAGACGTAGCCACGGTCACGCTCCGTGAGGTACGAGCAGTACGCAAAGATTCCTGCAAGAGTCAGTATGGGGCTGGGGCGCGCGTTCGTTATCGACATACCACACATGATGGCTGTAGTGGGGTGAATATGTTGATGATACACGTGTTGACGTGGAAACGAGCGGGAAGGGCCAGTGGAATGGGAGGGGGCCGGGTATATGGTGCAAGGTCACAACAGCAATGTCCAGAGGCGCGAAGAGAGTCGTAGGGGTAGCGGCGACGATGCAGTTGGGGGTTTTATGGTTTAGGGCGAGTGTTGCAGAGACGTGGGCAAAGTGGGAATGCAGTGGTGGGCGGGATCGGGTCATGGCCGAGGCGATGAGATTAACGTGTCAGCACAGCATCACGGATAGCACGCGAGGACACCGCCCAATCCGATCTCAAAGCAGATCCAACAGCCACCTCTGAGGGTAGCGATGCTGGGCACAGCTGTCCGGCATTCGCGGACATTGCAGCACATGTCGCCCGCCGGTTCGCAGTCTGCAGGAAGGAGCGCGTCGACGCGACACGAGATCCCGGTGATCTACACGTTGGCCGACACAGCTATGGCCCTGTCGATCTCTCGCGAGCGAGCCGGCTGCCATCGCCGGGACGAAGAGTAGACTTGGGCGGCGAGGAAGGTGCGGCTAGAGGTACTCACAGGTTGTGGCTTGGAGGGAAGAAGATGAAGAGTGGAAAGAGAAAGCGGTGATGCGGCGTTGTCCCAGAGACAGCGACTGGTGACGGACCTTGCGACGTAAGGGGTTACCGCGTGAAAGAGGGTGCTAATAATTCAACTCGCGAAGCAGACGAGGGCTTGGCGAGAGGGGGAATATGGGTAGTAGAGGGGGGTAGGTAGAATGCGATGCGGCGTGATGAGAGTAGAGGAGAGAGAGATGAGAGATGATTGTGGAGACAAGAGGATGTTGCTTTGCTGGCAGGAGGGAGGGTCAACTAGTCGACAGAGTTGTGTGTGTGAGGGGCAGGGTAATACGGTTTGGGTGGCGGAGGTTTGACTTGTGCAGAGTGGTACCCCATGGTGGTGGACTTTTGAGTACGGTGGGTGAGAGTTCAGGTGTTTGTTGCCTTTCGAGTTGAGCCGCAGCACCCCGCCCCTCCGCCCCTCGGCCCTCGCCGCGCCCTCGGCACCTCATCAAAGACTCGTGTCACGACCCACCCAGCACCCAACCTTTCACCCTGCAACAACCACCCGCGGCACGTCGGCGGCGCTTGAGAGGTTCCCATCACCCCACTCCAGCACCCAAGCCACCCAGCCTGCAACATCCATGGCCACCCACCGCCAGCGGCCGCCAGCACGCCCAGGGTAACGGTGCATTTCATCCAATAGGATGGCTGACAACTGGGGGGACTCTGCTCGTACTCATGCCTCCCTCGCATCCTCGTTTCCCTCCCAACTGTGATGTGGGTCTCCTATGGGTCTCGATTACTGTAGTCGTGACAATCTAGAGAGGATGCAGAGGCAGAGGTCTTGGCTGGGTGGCCAGACGGACAATGCAGGGTCTAGTGACACAGGACGATTACTTTGTAATGGTCGAGGCGCCAGAGGTGCCCAAGGTGCGTGCGTTGTGTGCGTCTGCGTCAATCGGTCAATCCCCTCCCCCCCCCCTCTAGCCCTCTGGCCCTTGCGGTGTGACGATCTGATGGATTTTCAAGAGGGACCAGAGGGACGAGAGGGATCAGAGGGATCAGAGGGATCAGAGGGATCAGAGGGAGGGAGGGATCGAGACGAGGCGATGAGCAATGGGGCCTGTCATGCCTGTCAGCTGTCACCCCATATGAACCCCAGTTGTGCTTGGCGAGCCCGTGGCCTGGCCTGTGGTGGGCTGGGTGGGAATGCCCGCCTGGCCTGGCGCTAGGCCCTGCAGAGGGCACGCGACGAGCGCGGTCGCTTGTTCGCGACGCGGCTTCAGGGTCCAAACCCGAACATCCTGCCGAGCAAATGCGTTCCTCTCTCGCTTCCCTTGCCACTTCGGCCACCTTGCTGTTAGCCCTGCTAATAACAGTGCCTTCACCCTGCATAGTACCCACCCCGGCCACCCCTGTAACCCCACCAGTGCTCTACTGCGCGCCTGCCATTATCAGTCGATCACACCCACTCGCGCCTACTTTCCCTTTGCTCATCCACGTGACCCCACGTGACTTCCACGCGAAGTGTCGTAATGAAACGCGCCCCCCGCTGGCCGCTGTTCCCCACAAGTTTGTGTTAGGGTGTGATTGTGGAGAAGACGGCCGAGTGGTTACCGGCTTAAACCTTGAACCGGAGCCACACTAGTCACTGACACCATTAGCTGCGCCCTCCCACTCCACTCTTCTGTCTCTCTCATCCCCATCGCCCCTCATGAGCGACGTTCATCTCGCGGACAGCATCGCTCCCGACGCTCTCTCCGCTGCCGACATTATACACGACTCTCACTCCGATCCCACTTCCCTCACCTCCTCCCCCACAACCGAGAACCCACCCATGGTCCACAGGTCCAGGACCGCCCCGCCACCTCGGGCCGAGAGCAGCGGAAGTGACGAGGATGACCTGGAGCTTGACACGTCACCCGCCTCCGAGCCAGAGTCCGTCGACACCCCCACCGGCATCCTCTCCCCTCCTTCCTCGCTGCTCCGGCGCTCCCGGTCAAGCATCGACGCGAGCAGCGGACACCGCGTCACAAAGCACCTGCGCTTCACCGCGGTCGGCGATTCGGCAACGCTCCGAGTGCCCGATGACAAGGTCGTGTACCCCGGCGGGGCGCGGCGTCGCAAGCGCAACGTGCCCCGCGACCAGGAATGGCTTCTGAGTGGGCCGCCCACCCCAAACATCTCCGAGACGTGAGTGAATCAATCTCCGAAATAGCTCGGCAACCAGGGTGCTTGCTCACTTGCCGAAATCAGCGCCGACCAGATTCGCCGGACCATCTCACTCGCTTCCCTCGATCACCTTCTCCTGCTTCGCCATGACCAGGAAGAGCGTGCCCGTGTCGTCTCTGAGATTTCCCGTGCCGGTCGCGACCTCGTCTGGCGTAGCCAGGACGACAAGCAGCTGTACCCAGACGATGCCGAACGCAGCATTGTCCTCGCCCTCAAGCGCGGTCTCCGTGAGTTGACGTCTAACCCTGTCCCTAACCCTCAGGCTCCTTCATCCTCGCGTTCAGCGTGCGCGCTGGTGTCAATGTTCTCATCGTTCTCTTCCGGGTGCTCAAAGCCGGCAAGCGCGGCAAGGGACGGGTGACCATTGCCACGCTTCGCAAGGCCATCTTTGGGGAAGAACCCTTGAGATTTGGCGCCATGATCGGCACCTTCACCTTCCTCAACTGCCTCACCCTCCATCTGCTGCGGCTAGCTCCGCCGCTCTCTTACATCAAACGCAGACTCCGGCATGGCTTCTCGCAGCCCACCTTCGGGCCGCCTCAGCGCGAGGGCAGCGAGGGCGAGCGGCGTTGGCAAGCTGCGGCTGCCGGCGCGGTGGGAAGCCTGGGTCTGCTTTGGGAGACGGCCGGCCGCCGGACCGGCATTGCCCAACAGTACGTGGCCGTGGTGGAACTACGCTGACCCTGCCAGGATGTTTGTGCGCGGACTGCAGGGGACGTACAACCAGTATGCGCCGCAAATGGGCATCTCGATTCCTCATGGGGACATAATCCTCTTTGGTCTGTGCTGCGGCCAGATCATGTACGCTTTCCTTCTCGCCCCGGACACTCTTTCGCGCGAGTACTACAACTGGATCCAGAGCGCGTCTGGCGTTCCCAAGTATGCGGTCGCGTCGAACCGCACCGCCGTTCGCCACAACCTTGTCGCGCCTGCCCAGCTCCAGAAGGCGTTGCGTGAGCCAAGGGTGAGTGCCTCCGCACAGACGATGCTGATACCAAGGGCGTTACCCCGCGCCATGCTGCTACGCTCCGTGCAATGCTGGAGAACCAGGCCAAGGGTGGGCGGCCGGGCTGGCACATTCCATGGTAAGCTCCTTGCCCTGTCTTGCAGCTGACGCCAGTGCTGTGCTCCATCCGTGGATGGACTCGTGTATCATGTGCGACGTGGAGCGCTTCGGGCAGGTCTTCGTGGGTCTCCTCTCTCTCACCTCAGCTCACGCCAGCGCTTCATGCTCCCAGTCTACGGTGCGCTCCACCTCATCCCGCCTCTCGTGCTCCGCCGGCACCACTTCCAGAAGGCGCCTCTGCGCATGCTGCTGAGAATTCTCCTCGGCATAGTACGCAGCTGCTCCTTCCTCGCCCTGTTCGTGTGCATCAACCAGGCTCTCTTCTGCATGCGCTCGCGCACGCTCGACATGCCCAACATCCCCAAGCTCCTTCGCCGCATCCTCAACCGCAAGGAGAACCTCTGGGTCATGGGCTTCCTCAACGCCGCCTCGCTCTTTGCCGAGGAGAAGCGTCGCCGCGCCGAGCTGGGTGAGTTCACACTTTGGGCTGATAACTGACATTAGCCATGTACGTCCTCCCCAAGGCGCTCGAGTCGGCGTGGTTCGCCGCGCGCCGCCGCTCGTACGTCCCCCTGGTGCCGTTTGGCGAGACGATCCTCGGCGCTGCCGCCATGGCCATGGTCATGGACGCATACAAGGTGAGCTTGGCAGTATCAGCGATAAGCTAACGTCAGCACTCGCCCGAGTCCCTCTCGGGCATCGTGCGCAAGCTCATGTTCCAGCTCGTCGGCCCCGTGTAGATCCCGTTTCTGCCTAGAGAAGAGAGCCACGCATGTGGCGCCCTGACCCGTTGTATCCCTAATTCGTCGTCGTTGTCACAACCACTGATTCGGAAGCTCGCCTCTGCTGTAGACGATGCAGCATATTCAGCGACGGGGGGTGCTCTCTTGACTACCGCTCTCGAAGGAGGGGGGCTGAGATGCCGCCTCGAGCTATCCAGTGGGTTCAGCTCGCGGTGCATCTCATGTTACCAAGGCTGTTAACCCCCCGAGCCGGCCGCCAGAGTTGTCCGAGTGGGGCCGCGCCGGCTGCGGGGTGATGGCGGCCAGTGGGACGTCCTGATGTTAACTCAGGTTGACAGCTTGCCGTCTGTCCGTCCTGAGACCAGGCCGTATCTGCTGGGAGTTGGTCGCCAGCACATTGGAGTTGGACCTCAGTGGAGCTGGGCGCCAGCGCATTGACACTCGAACCAGGACATTCGTGCTGGAACCAGACCCTTGGCGCTCGGAGTGGCGGCATCGCCGGATGTCACCAGGTACGCATTGGAGCCATCGGTGGCCACGGAGGCCGGGCAGTGGCTGCTTGCGTCTGGCACACCCACAGTGGGCCGCCCCGCCAGAACCGTCGTGGCAGCCGGATCGCCACCGACTCGGTAGCATAGCCCTGACAAGGCGGTACCTCACCTGCCACATCCATCCGACAGCGGCGCTCGTGCACCGGAGTCTACGAACCCCACATCGCTGCGTGGCTGCCAATGACCACCATGGCATAGCCGTAGCCTTCTTGGCCGTGGCTCGAGTCCTCATAGTATTGTCTTCTATAGCGCTATATAGTCCTTAGCACGAGCTATAGCGCTGTATGGCCCATAGCATATCCAGAAATGTGGCCGAAACATCATAATATAGCCATAGCCCCTTCATAGCAGCGTCGAGAGAGCGCTATATAGTCCATAGCGTAGCTTGTGGCGTTCGTAGCTGGAGTCAGCACTCGGTTAGGTATGTTCAGCTGGCAAGCCCGTATCGGCCCCTCGTCCGCCCGGCCCCGGCGTGCGTCTGGTCTCTCCGGCTGCTCAGGTTCGCGTCCGGAATTGCAGCTCACCGCTAGTCCAAGGCCGCACCTGCTCTCCGCTCTTGACGCCGGCCATCTCCGAGGCGCGGCCCAGCTGTCGTGGGCGGAGCCCCGCGGGGCCCCCCACCGGCCATTCCGGGACACGTGACTCCCCCGAGAGTGACTACGGACTCACGTGACCCGCTACGAGGGCTCACTCCGCACCAACCGTACATAAACTCCGTACTCCGTAGTCTTGCTCCTTAACGTATGAATCACCCAGTCTCAAGAATCGCCCTCTCTCTCTACGCCTCAGCCCCTCAAGAGCCTCCTCTGCCGGTCTCGAGCATCCCTGATTCGGTGAGGGCCCCGTCTACGACACCAGCGCAATGTTCGTAATGTCATAGGGCCTTTCGCAGCCGCGCTTTTTGCCTTGTGCTTGATGGTCTTGGCCGGGGTTGGCCCGGGCCGCCATCGCGCTTCGTGCCTTGCTTGAAGTTCTCGAGGGTGGGGAGTGGCTGTGGCCACGGCGTGGGCGATCGCGATGATGCCTGTGTGCCTGAGTCGCAATCGCGCTTCACGAACGCTCTTGGGTGTCTTGAGCGCCGGGGGGCATAGGAAGAGTGTTGGGCGCCGTATACAGTAGTTCTACTGCACCTCTGCCCAGGACCGGCGCAAACGTAGTTGTGCCACTTCGAAAGGTTTCGGCGTGTAGTTCGGGAAGGATGTGGCGGCTGGCTTGTCGAGGCCTGGAGCAGCGCGAACGAAGGAACAACTGGGCTACATCTCCCTTGTACACAGTGCTCTTTGGTGCTTCTTCGCCATGCCGCCGCGCCTTTGTGGCGACATGGCCAAGAGCGGGGGCGACCGCGCTGGGGTTTGGGTGAGGGGCGAAGCGCTGGGGCCAGGGGAAGAGGGCGACCGCGCTGGGGCCGAGGGAAAAGGGCGACCGCGCCTTGGGCGAGGGGAAGGGTAAAATGAACAAACTTGTTCACCCGCGGCGGCATGGCCAGCAGCGGGGGCGGTGACTGAGGCAGGAGGAGACGGAATAAGAAGAGCTTGTTCGTCTTCTTCGGTGTTATGCCGACGAATGGGGGGATGGCGTCGTCGTCGATCGGGTGAGGCGGGTTGTTCGAGGTCGAGGGCGGGTGAAGTATGCTGCTGGGATGGAACCGCCACATCCGACCGAGGTGTCGTTACCTGTCCTTCGAGTTAAACGCGACGGGTCCCAAGTCGCGCGATCTGTAGATCAGATAATCCGACGATACAGCCTGGTAGACTATCTTACAGGGGGTGTCGGGTGGCAAGTTGCCCATGAAATGGTGGGGTAGAAGATGATATCGTAAGATACAGTACACCCCGGCAGGAGTGTGTAGTGGGCGGACAGTGGCGTAGATAGACGATGCACGGTGGAGTTGGTGAGCTAGTGACAATACAAGATGAGAGACTGAGTGGCACACACATTGGCAAACAGACGGCCTGGTACGGCGCGGCACGAGTGCCGAAACTGGGCATGTGTAAAAGCGATGGCAGTAGCGAGATGGATGGAGTGGCGCCACTGCAGGGAGACTGGACATTTCGTGTCCAGGGCTGAGGCCTCACAACTCGGGCCAGAGTCAGCTGTGCAGCCGTCCGGGCTCGCGCGACATGCCGGCGTGAAACATGTTCCCGGGCGTCGGGGATGTCTCCTGCCCAGAAGGATCAACGGGGAGCGACTAGATCGGCGAACTGGGCAGTCGCGTTTGTTTCACCCTGAGAACCTTCGATGCAGTCGAGCTGGAGTAAAGCTGCCCAGCACCACCGACGCAGCCTTGGGATGGCACTCCGCCGCCCTCGCTGGAGTAAGTGGTGTTAGAGAAGTTCACGGGACTGCAATCTGCCTGTGAATGCCTCAATGGAGATCTGGGCGCCTGGCTGGTCCACAACTGGGGGAGACTCATAGCTAGCTCCCTTGCGCCTGCGATTGCGCCGGTCCGCCACACGTACGCTGTCGCAGGTCAAGAGTTCCGGTTAGAAGTCAGGGGGGTAGGACGTGTGTCCGTTACATCAGCGAGCAGCGGCCAAAGGGGAGCCGCATCACAACAGTCGCGAGGTCACAGGGGTAAGCAGCAGCAATCACGCGATGGGAGAATGGGACTGGAGCACGATGTGCATGGCTACCGACTATAGTTGGTGGCTAGCAGAGGATGAGAGAACTCGTGTGCCCCGGTAGCTTGAGGTTGTAGAAGATTTACTTCTTGCCCTTGGTGGCGGCGGGCTTGCTCGACTCGTCGAACATGTAGGTGAGGCCGCACTTGCCGCAAGCCTGGCGGTCCTTGTGCATGGCCACTGTTGGTCAGCACAGCTGCTCTCTCTCGCGCGCGAACACGTTGCACACGCTGATCAAGACTCACTGAAGACACCGGCACCGCAGGTGGGGGCGGGGCACTCGCGACGAAGGCGGGTGATGGCGCCGTCCGAGCCGACCTTGTAGTACTTGAGGACGGCCATCTTGACCTTCTTCCTCTTGTGCTTAATCTTCTTGGGGGTCGTGTAGTTCTTCTTTTTGCGCTGGAATGTTAGCGCAGGCTCCAGCATGCAAGTCAACCGAGCAAACTCACCTTCTTAGCCATACCACCACGAAGGCGAAGAACGAGGTGAAGAGTGGACTCCTTCTGGATGTTGTAGTCCGAGAGGGTGCGGCCGTCCTCAAGCTGCTTGCCAGCGAAGATGAGGCGCTGCTGGTCGGGGGGGATGCCCTCCTTGTCCTGGATCTTGGACTTGACGTTGTCGATGGTGTCCGAGGACTCGACCTCGAGGGTGATGGTCTTGCCCGTGAGGGTCTTGACGAAGATCTGCATCTGCGAGAGTCAGCGAGTGCTCGGGGGAAGTAGATGGGTGGGGGGAGGGCGACCGGGTGGACACAGGCAGAGCGGGTTGGTGACATCCCGCCACCAAACTTCCATCCCGCCTTCCGCACCATCTGCACGTCCCCAGACCGCTGGGAGCGCGCAGAGAGAACGTCCACGACGCGCGCGATGCGTAGGAGGTGTCTGTGGTGTCGAGCAGGGTGGTACTCACGTTGGGTGAGGCTCTACTAAGCAAGTCTTGCTGTCCTTGAAGAGACTGAGGAAACAAGAAACTTGCCGCCAACGCCCAAGGGCGGACTCGCCAGCGGCCAGCCCAGGCACCACTTTCGAGATCTGGTTGACATGTCGCCGAAATTCTCCGCCGGTGTGGCGATTGGTACATCCGGTCCAGGGGTGAGAACCAGTCCGTGTTCAAGGTGTGCCTGTTGTTTACACCCTGCAGCAAATGTGCGGCCAGTGCGGTGGCCACTGCGTCAGACGCGACAAATGCATGTGCTCAACATTACCACAGTGGGGAGCACCTAGCTACCGTGCATTTGCAGCACCCACCGTCAACTGCTAGTCCCTCACCCACTCACTTCAAACCTTCCGCCCAGACACGGGCCCGACACTGCAGTTGGTGCAAACAAAGGGCGCCAAGGTCTGTCAAATTTGGTCCCGTTTGCCACCCAGGCCAAGGCCTGCCGGCCTGGGTGCGGCTCTGGGCGCAGGTGGGCCAGGTGGGGTGAACGGTTGTTGCCGCGTGGTGACGGACTGTCAGGTGCAGCCCGGTGGTGCGGCGCCCATCCACTGCTACTGAATGCTTGCACTCCATCATCTTCCTCTCCATCCTTCATTCTCCATCCTCAAACCTCACCTCCCTCTACACCTTCTTCCCGACCCCCCACTCACCTCCCTCCTCCCCCCCTCACCCCCATCTCTCTCTCCCCCCCCCTCCGTTCTCACTCTCCGTAGTCTTCCCCTCCCTTTCCACCCCCTCTCACCTCCTCAAACTTCACCTTCCTCGCCTCGCCCCCCCCCCCCGCCTTCCTCCCCTCCTCTTGCGTGAAGCACCCATCCCACGCTCCCTCTCGCCTCCTCTCCTCTAGCCCCTCACCCGGCCAGTTCACACCCACGTTCAAAAATGGCTGACTCCGGTGAGTGCCGTGAACCCCGGCCCGCGTTTGGAATCGACGCGTCGTACCTTCCTTCCCCGCACCTTCCTTCCCGCAGACGCGTAGCTCACGCAAGACATTGCCTCCCCCTCGTCCCCTGTGGACCACCAGGTCAACTCGGTTCCCGAGGAGCTTACCCTCCGTGCCCTCGTCTCCACTAAGGAGGCCGGCATAATCATTGGCAAGGCTGGCGCCACTATCGCCAACGTCCGCGCCGTCGCCAACTGCAAGGCTGGCGTCTCCAAGGTCGTCCCCGGCGTCCAGGACCGCGTCCTCAGCATCTCGGGCGACCCCGAGGCCATCGCTGCGGCGTACTCTGAGATCGCGCGCCTGCTCCTCGAGACGCCTCTGTCGGACTCGTCCCTTCCCCCTCCCCCGGCGATCGCCTTCACCTCGATCCGTCTCCTCATCAGCCACAACCTCATGGGCACGGTCATCGGTCGCCAGGGCGTCAAGATCAAGCAGATCCAGGACATGTCGGGCGCGCGTATGGTCGCGTCCAAGGAGATGCTTCCCCAGTCGACGGAGCGTGTCGTCGAGGTCCAGGGTGCCCAGGACGCGATCAAGACTGCCGTCTGCGAGATCTCCAAGTGCCTCCTCGAGGACTGGGAGCGCAACGTCGGCACTGTCCAGTACCACCCCGGTGCTGGCGGTGACGCCGGTGTCCTCGCCGGCGGCCTTGGCGCGCAGACGGTCACTGGCCCCACCGGCGGTATCCGCCGCACCTCGATGGGTGCCTTCAACGCCCAGCAGCCCAACTTTGGTGACCGCCGCGTCTCGCGCGGTTCGATCTCGGCCGGCACCGGCGAGCGTCGCATGTCCGAGTCGCAGGGCACTCCTCCCCTCAACGACCCCAACCTCCGCACCCAGAACATCTCGATCCCCAGCGACATGGTCGGCTGCATCATGTGAGTGACACGGCGTTGTGTGGCTGCTGGGCATGCGAGCTGACTTCCCAGTGGCCGTGGCGGCTCCAAGATTACTGAGATCCGTCGTCTTTCGGGCTCGCGCATCTCGATCGCTAAGGTTCCCCACGACGAGACTGGCGAGCGCATGTTCACGATCGTCGGCACGCCCGAGTCGACCGAGCGTGCTCTCATGCTCCTCTACTCGCAGCTCGAGTCGGAGAAGGAGCGCCGTGAGTGAAGAAGGGTGTGCCAATTCTGACCATGGCAGGCGTCAACCAGACCGTCGAGACCAGCGACGCGTAAACAATCTCACGAGGGCATCCTGTGTATGCGTATCAACAACACAGTTGACCTCCATATCTCCTTTGTGCCTGCCACCCATCGTCCTCCCTTATTACCCTCTCCATCCTGATCCCCACTGCCCGCGGTTGGGTAGTGAATCTGTGGGCCATCGTAGTCGATGCATGGCAGTCTGAAGTGATGGGTGAGCTGGTGCTGAGGCTGAGTCAGCGTTGCGTGCTTGTATGCATCAAGCGTCGGCGGTTGCGAGTCGACTGTCCGGAGCCGGCTGACTTGGTGGGCTTGGGCTGGTGGGGTGGGGGCGCGTGAGCGCCACATGTCATGTGGAGGTAATTTGGTAATTTGCCGCCGTTCAGGGGGATTAATCGTGCATGTAGTGTCAACGTTGGTAACTGAGGCTGGACTAGCACTTCACTTTCGTCACTGTCCATTTCCATCCCTCCCTTTCTTCATCCTCTCAACTCACCACTCCTTTTCTCTCTCGACTTCCGAGCCCCATTGCATGTCCCACACGCCCACTTCGTCGACCCCCGGTAATGCCAGCGGTGCTGCGGCCAAACCGACCCTAAGTGGTGTGCGGATCAGGCAGCGCAAGGGCCAGGCCAAGGCTGCTGCCAAGTTTGAGCCTGAAGGTAGGTGTGCTTTGTCGTAGAGGTGGAGCGCATCCACAGTGGCAAACGAGTGGCGAACCCATCAATGGCGAAATGCGACGCGCTGTCGTAGCGACACTGGATGACACGCGACCCCCTGTTGCAAGCGCGCACATCTTCTCACGCCCCTCTCCTTCCTTCGTTCTGTGACGTTCGCTGCGCGCTCCACCCTTGCACCCATCCCGCAGCACCTTGCGCTGACCCGCAGTTTTCCGTGACTCGCTCCTCCTTCACCTTGCGCTCGTCCCGACGCCCCCTACCAACGATGCGCTCGTGACCAAGCTCGTCCAGGCGGGCACGTCGCTCGAGTTCCTCAAGTACTCGGAGCAGCTCTTCGAGATGCTTGTTGTCGGCGGCCTCCTCCAGCCCGGCGGCAGCTACCTCGACGACAAGCGCAGCCCGTTCTACATTCTCCAGGACCAGGCCGAGCTCGGCGACTGGAACCCCGTCAAGGGCATTGTCGAGGTCCTCCAGCGCGTCATCCAGCGCTACCGCTACCTCCAGAAGCCGCTTGAGGAGACGTTCCTCCCCGACCTCCTCGGCTACATCAACAAGTGGAACCCGGACCAGCGCGCCAAGCTCGCCGAGGCCGTCGCGCTCTTTGTTGCCGACGTCGGCATCGCCGCCAAGTGCCTCCAGTCGCTCGCCAAGGACCACGTCGTCAAGGACGGCGTCGCGCTCTCGTTCCTCACCACCTTCTTCCGCACCTACCTGTCGAAGCAGAGCATCGAGCACCTCAGCGCCAACCTCCGCAAGTCGGGCCTGCGCGACATTCTTCTCGTGTTCCCGCAGCAGAGCCGCGACCGCGCTACCCTCGACGCCCACTTTAAGAAGGAGGGCCTCCCCCAGATCGTCGACTGGTACGCCAAGGCCGCGCTCAGCAGTGTCAGAGCGGACACTATCAGCACGATCACCCGCATGATCAACGACGAGGAGTCGAACGAGGCTGTGAGTGTTCTTCAGCCCACCGCCCAGACGCCCCCGCTGACCCCAGATCGTCGAGCACCTCAAGGGCCAGCAGGCCGACAGCCCGGTCCCCGAGGCGGACCTCTGCGAGTGGATCTGGCTCGGCTGGATGGGCGCGTTCGACTGGACTGCCCGCGCCGACCAGCTCGACGCCAACGTCGTGCAGTACGTCACGCGCCTCGCGCCCACGCTCGAGCCGTTTGCGAACGGCGCCAAGGCCGAGGTCAACATCATCAACACGGCCCAGGTCTACTGCTACCAAGACACGCGTATCCTCAAGGCGTTCCCGCAGCTCGTCAAGGTCCTGTACAACGCCGACTGTGTCAGCGACCAGGCCATCATCTACTGGCACCAGAAGGGCGCCAAGCCCAACGGCAAGCAGCACTTCCTCAAGGTCACTCAGGCGCTCGTCGACTTCCTCGAGGAGGACAGCGACGAGGACGACGAGTAGGAGGTGTCGGGGCAGCACGTTGCTTAGCCGCCATCCAAAACTCCATAGCTTCTGCATGTCTGTGTCGTGGTGCGGCTGCGGCGTGTGTTCTGCTGACTGCGACTCGTGAGCTCGTGAGGCTCGCCCTATTGCCTGGTGCGAGTGATCGGGTGACGAAGTGAGGCACGACGCTAGACCACTCTTGGCGCTAACACGTGCTGACCAGGGGTATGGCTGCTACGGAAACTACAGGTCTCGGTCATGAGCAGCAGGGGCGCAGCTGGGCGAGAATGGGCGCTGTGTCTCGAACCCGATCGCCTGCGAACCCTCCGAGACGTGGATACGAGAGCCATCGACAACGGCCAGCCCGCCGCGCTGGCCCGTCGCCGCCGGACTCGGACCGAGCGTCCTCGGCAACCGTGCAGATCGTCCGCACTCGTATACGCCACGACCCCGCCTCGATCTGCTGCGCCGGATCGCCGCGCCCACAGACCACCTCGGCCTCCGGCGAGGATCTGTGCGATCCCTCGGATCTCCGTCGCAAACACCGCGATCCGCAGTGATCGCGACGCACATCGCCAGAGATGAGATCGGAGCTGGCCGCTGTGTGCGAGCCTTGTGGGGCATGCGGGGATCGGGGATCGGTGGGAGCGATCTGCGCGATCTGCGTGTACTGATCTCGCACGCGATCACACGAAGTGCTGGGCGGGCTTGGTCGCACCCTCGCACGCGTCTGGCTGCGCCCGTGCTACACCTCTCTGTCACCGCCTCGGTTGCGCGTTCCTTTGTGCTGACGCCCCCTCGCCCTCGCTGGCGCCCGAGCAGCTGATCGCTCGCGCCACGATAGGGACCCGGCTTGGCGTATTCATGCGGCAGGGCGTGGTGGCATGTTTGCAGTGTCCTGATGCGTCCTGACCCAAGCGCGTTCCGCCGGATAGTGCGCCACCTCCTGTCTACAGAGCTCGGTCAGTCCAGAGCCGGCCGACGCCGGGACGATCAGAACTGCACCACGCGGAGACAGCATTACTAGCTTGCATTAGGCTATAGACTATGGAGCTATGGTGAGATGAGACACATGGGGGGGGGGGGGGCGTCATCTATCTGCGTGAAAAAGAAAGTCCGTGGGGGTGTGTATGCAATGATGGGAGACTAGGTCCAAAGCAATGTCTGTCTTGTCTAGAGGGCGAGGACGGCGAGGGCGCCGAGGAGGAGCGACGCGAGGCCGGGGAAGACGAGCGCCGATGCGCCCGAGTTGGGGGTGGTCGTGGCGGCGGGGGCGCTGGCGTTGCCCGAGGTGCTGGCGTTGCCGGCGGTGACGCTGGCGTTGGCCGACGGCTCGGGGGCGACGCTGGACGACGCGCCGAGGATCGGCGCCGAGAGGTTGAGGTTGGCCTGGGTGTCGACGGCAATGGTAAAGTTGGTGACGGGGCCCTCGTTGCTGTCGGCGTTCTGGTACCACTTGAGGCCGTAGGCGTCGGCGACCGACTTGATCTGCCACCCGTTCTCAATGGCGGCGGGGTACTCGGCGATGAAGACGTCGACGCAGTCCTTGTTGAGCTCATGCTCGAGGGCGAGAATGCCGGGGGTCTTGGGGCCGACCCACCACTCCTGCATGATCTTGCGCGTGCCCTCGAGGGTCTGGTCCTGGCCGATCTTCCAGTCGTTGGTGTCGCGGTTCCAGAGGACGCAGTCCATGCCAAAGACGTGCTTGGCAATGGCGCGGACACGGTTGTCGGTGTCGCCGTACGAGGGGCGCCAGTAGGCTGGGACACGGCCGCCAGTCAGGTCCGCGATGACCTGCATGGTCCAGCCGAGCTCGCCCATGACGGCCTCGTCCGAGAGTGTGGTCATCTGCGGGTGCGACCAGGTGTGCACGGCAATGTGGCCGCCCTGCTTGAAGGCACGCTGCATGGTGATGGGGTCCGCGGCGATGTTGCCGCCGATCATGAAGTGGGTCGCCTGGCGGGTAATGTTGTGCTCCTGCATAAAGTCGTACAGAGCGGGCGAGGCCGGGGTAGGCCCATCGTCAAAGGTCAGCTGGGCAGTGTCAGTCTCGGACATCTCGGCGGAGCTATGGTGAGACAACCACAAGCCGACGTACAACAAAGGTGCCGTCGGGAGCGAGGAAGTAGTCGTCGTCGGTGTGGCAGCCAGTGTTGAACGAGCAGATCTCCTTGTCCGCGCCATCGCGGCCCTCGTACACGGGGTTGCCGTTCCGCCTGACGGCGACGGGGTTGACCTCGTGGGAGGGGATCTTGCCCTCGGCCTTGACCTGGTTGTACTTGTCAACCCAGGCCTGGGGGAGGGTGCCGTTGGCCACTCTGCCCGAAGCAGGGTAGTGCGAGGCGAAGTCTTGGCTGTCAGCGCTATGACCATTGACGGGAGGGGCGAGGAGTAGCTTGGCTTACCGGGCTTGGACGGGTCGGGGGCGGGTCCCTGACGCTTGAAGAGGTTGTGGACGTCCGAGTCCCGGGGCTGGTACCAGGACGCGGGGGCCGCGGCGACGAGGGGAAGAGCGAGGAGGGCCAGCGAGGGGAGCATGGTGAAGGCAGACGATGGGGGGAGGGTGGAGGGGTTAGTCGAGGTAGCGAGAGAGCTTGAACAATGGGGGGGTGTCGTCGAAGAGCAATGTCCTTTGGTGGGGTTGAATCAAAGATGGCAAGTTGAATATAGAGAGTGAAGAGAGTTAGAGACAGGAGGAGGAGGAAGAGGGAGAGGGAGGAGAGGAGGAGGGAGCGTGGGAGATAGATAAAGAGGATACAAGGTAGAAGGCGATGCAGAGGAAGAGGAAGAGGAAGAGGATGAGAGAGTGAGAAGGTGTGATGTGGGTGCGGTGCGTACGAGATGCAGGCGGAAAGGCAAGGCTCGGGGGGTCCTCAGGCTGGCTCAGGTGGCTCAGGCTGCCTCAGGTGGCTCAGGTCCCATGAGATACGGACCGAGTAACGGGTGAGCAAGAGCCCGCCAGCCGCCAGGCCGCCAAGTGACTGTACACTCTGACGCTCAATTCGTCCCCTCTACTCATCCTCGGCCTCGACGTTTGCTTGGACCACCACCCGCCTGTGCGTCACTGTCCGCCCGTATCCCACAGATCCTTGCAATCCTTGCACATCCCTGGCCCATCCGGCCCTCCCTCGTCGCTCGCCCCCAATCCAACCCATCCGACCCAGGGACTCAGCGCTCGAGCAAGCTGCCGAAGAGACAGTGGCGGTGGCTGTGACCCAAAGGCTAAACGCCACGCAACGTGGCTAGCCCCAAGTGAGTCTCACAGCTTCAGGTCCCACAATCCCAGGCCAAGCCGCTGCTCTGCTTGCTCGGCTTGCGTGCGCTCGAGTGCTGGAGTGGCAGAGGTGGGTTTCCTGCGATTAGGCCAGGTGCTTGGCTCCCGTACCGTCTTCGGGATCGTGTCCGGTCAACTCTTCGGCAGCCACCTGCCGTTCCTAGCCGTACGAATCGTTTCAAAACCTTGACAGATTCAAAACATGTGCCGCCCACCGCCCACCGCCCACCGCCCACCGCCCACCGCCCCCCGCCCCCAGCGCCCCTCGCCCCGTACGCCTTCCGCTGGCCTTGTTGCTCGTCAACCTCGTCACAACAATCTGCCGGTGCACTGAATGTGCATGGACCCTTTGGCGTGGACACGATTCCAACGGCAGAAGAGCAGCGGTGGAGGGAGGAGGAGTGTCTTGTATTTGTGAGACGCCACTCTTTGACTGCGGGCTTCCTGCCAAGAGATTGCTCAAAGGGACCAAGGAGCCTGGACGCCACTCGTCTTGCCTCATGCCCCCTCATGTTCAGTCAGGGTTTCTTGTGTACTCGGGGCTGGTCAGGGGTGGCTGAACACGAGATTCCCAACTGATGGGCTGTGCACCAAACAAACCTCCACCAGTCTCAGGCACGTCCCTATGCTTTTTTCTGCACAGCCAATCTCTTGGCACTCTAGTTTGTTTCTCACAGCATCAACACTCGTGCTCCTCATCCCATCTCCCCATCGCATCATCCGCACGACGTCCCTGGCGGCTTTTGTCAGTCTTCGGTCAGACATCTCGTCACCGGGCCACCTGAAACTCCCGTGCGAGCGCCAGGTAGAGCAAGATGGGATGGGGGTCCATTGGTGGATTGTTCCATTCCGGCGGAGGGTGGTGAGATGTCGAGACGTCGAGAACCCTTCAACCCTGTGCTTTGGAAAGGGATCGACGATCACGCACCACGGGGACCACACGACCAGAAAACCTAATAGAACCAATACGTTTATTGCTATTTGATTTGACGCGAATTTGAGGGACGGGCATACCTCATTGCCCTACCCCAAACACTCTGAAATGCCCGTCCCCGCCGCCACGCCTCGTTTCCGCCCCCACCTCTCACACTTCCCCCTTATCGCCCAACAACAACAACAGCTTCATCAGACATGCATCTCTTCCCACGACGACCAGGAGGCCAGGAGGTATCGTCATAAAGGTACTAGATGGCTGGACCGCAGTCACTGTGCATGCATCATCAGCTGACGTCTCCAAGACATGATGGATGGCTGGAGTGGCGTCAACGGATGGAATGGAGAGAGATGTATTAGCTCACATTACAAAACCTATTCTAATCGGGATCAGAGTTTGCAGGCGAGAACCGCTTTGGATCCCCGAAGACCCAGGATGCCCTAGTGCAGGGACTAACACCCTTGTGTCCCTGCATTCCCTGAGATCTTTGCGGTCTGATGAAGCGGAGTTAACAAGGTTTGGCTAAACAAGGGAACAACTAGTTTAAGGGTGCATTGTCCGCCACCCTTTGACCCCTGCAGCTTCCACCCACTTTAGCCATGCATAACCTCCCTTCACCCCGTCTCTCTTCTTTGCTCCACAACCCGCCTTGCCGCCTCCCTGCCAAGCCTGCATGCAAAAGATCAACGACCACGTCGCCCCGTTTGCCTCGCTTACTCCTCGCTGCCATGCCATCGGATCATGACCACCGCCTGCGATCGCCGGCGATCGCCGGCGGTGCAGTGTGGCGCTCGGATCCGCCCCGCAGAGATACGCCGACGGACGATGATTCCAGAGCGCGCGGGCGCATGGTTTCTCTGGTGAGATCCAAAGGAACGCCGACGGCTCACGTCCGGCGGAGACGCCCAGGACGCGCCGCACGTCCCGCCTCGCGGATCGCGTCCGAACATGACGCGAACATGGCAGTCTGCACAGATACACACGTCGTCTACAGGAAGTGGGAGTGTGTATCCGTGCGTCGTGGCCCGTGTAGTGTGTGGTGTCTGCCTCCCTCGTTCCTCGTCGACGTATCGCGGTGTCATGAGACGCGCAATGGCGCAAGGGGCGTGTGTGGACACGACGTGACGCGACTGTCACTGCTGTACCGTCGGGCGTTCTCTCCGTCAAATGTCAAGATGCGTCTCGCAGGTTCCAGGAAGCTATGCCAAGGGGCCTTTGCGTCCGCCCGACAAATGGGCCGGCCACCGCCTCCCTCTCAATGCTCGTGCGCATCTACGATGCTGCGCCAATACACCCATCACCACTCCCCGCGGCCGAGCTTACTTGGCGTCTTCAAATAACAGTTTACGTGCAGCCAAGGCCGTGGTCGGAAAGTAGGACACGGACTTGCCGACGTCGGTCTTCGGTGATCCCCCACCCTCCCCGAGGTGAGAGTACAAGAGCGGTTCGGAACGGTAGTCGCGGCCGCTCACTTCCGCAAAACCCGCGCACATCCGTCGCCGCTGACCGAGCTGCTATCTTGCGATAGCGGCCAGCGCTGGCCGTGCGACCACTCAGAGGCCCGAAATTTGCGTGTTGCACCCATGAAACCGCCCCGGTCGTCGATTCTTCGGTGCCTGTCGCATGCCTTCTGTGAAGTCTGGATCTCTAGTGTTTCCTATCAATGCCGGCCATTACGGAGGGTGAAGAGAATCTGCAGCTCGCCGCGTGTGGTGGGCGTCAACATGTGGGAGGTTGTTGTTGCTCTGAGGGCTACTGATGCCGGTGTCAATTGTGGGTGTGGCGTTTATTGATTGTGGACGGCATGGCGGTATGAGGCGTTGCTGAAACTGGAAACAATCCTTTGCCATGTGGGGGGCACCGGATCACCAGAGTGGCGTGGCGTGGGGGATTGGAAGCGGAGGAGCGGAGGAAGCGGAAGGAGCGGAGGAAGCGGAAAAGCCGCGCGGTTCCGCATCTGGGAGGATCGAAGAGGTGCGGCACGTGGAACCAATTCAAGACTAGTTGGGTGGCGCTAAGTCGGAGTTGAGCCCCCACGAGCCCAGGCAAGACCTAGGCAAGACCCAGGCGAGACCCAGGCGAGACCCAGGCGAGACCCAGGCGAGTGGCGCAAGAGGAGCGGATGCAAAACCCTCCACCCAAGAGAGAAGAGTCAGCCTGGGTGAGGCTACAGAGTGAGTGGTTCAAACCCCACTACCTACCAAGGTCGTTGCTCAGCAGATGAGCATTCTCCATTCATTCAATCCGCAGCGTCTCTCTCACACGTCTCTTTCCTCGGTCACCGACTTGCATCCCATCAATCGACGACGACGCCCACCACTGCCTGCTTGTCCTTCAACTCCCCTCTTGATTCCACCACCGCCACACCCCCACGTTCACCGTGTCGGCTTCCCGGACTGGTTTATCTGAGCCTCGCCTCTGGCTGCGTCGTTCATACCACGGTCGCAGCTGTCCTCTTTTCTTGCATCTTCCATCTCATCCTTAGATGGGCCGCATGGCAACATGAGCCAGTCCCCCTCGTCGATCCCACGCCGCCTCTCCATCGGCAGGAGCCGCACGTCTGGGTCGCTGCCAACGTCTTCCAAGGATCGCGTCGCTGTCGGCCGGATCCTGCGGCATGAGAGACCGCCCACCACGGACGCCGAGTGGCAAGATGCGTTGAGATAGTGCGTACCAACTCTCTGTTCTCGGCTTACTCTAGCTATGGCGTTGACCGGCGCTCAGCCGACGGCGAGGCCAGAGAGGGTGATGTGGCCGCCCATCTGTCCCAGCTCTTGATCCACAACGAGAGCGATGACTCATACGACTTCATGCCGCCCTCCGACTCCATCAGCGGCGGGGATAAGCCCGGGCGCGCCAAGATGCAGATGCCCTTTGACATGTCCCGCGACTTCCACATTCTTGGGGGCACGACTGCCGACGATTCCCAGAAGACGACGCCGAGCGGCACTCCTGGACAAGAGTTCTCCCAGCACCCAGAGTACATGCTCTTCCCGAGCCTCGACGCCCTCTCCTTCACCACCTTGCAGGCGCACGCCTCCATCGAGGCCTTTGAGCACACGTATCAGACCGTCGATGCGGCCAAGCTCCCGCGCACATGTCTGCCAGACGAGGACCAAGGCCACCTCTGCATCATGGGTGAGCGGCAGCGCCTCCGCAGATGCTACGAGATGGACGGGTGGCTGCCGTCGCCCAACCCCAGCCAGGCTCTGCGCGAGAAGCGCTCCCGAGTGCTGCGCCGCCTTGGCCTCTGCAACCCCAACGAGCTGGACGAGCGCTTCTCCGTCTTGTCAAAGTACTCCGAGCTAGCGCAACTGGTAGGTTCCTGTTTGGCCCCATCTATGACTGACACATAGGTCTTGGGCGCCGACAGCGCTGCCGTCTCCATTCTCCGCGGCGACAACGAGGACGTCTACCTCCCCAACCGCAACTTCCGATGCTGGTCGTTCCCGCTCGGCGAGGCGTTTGGTGGGCACGTTGTGCTTCACCCCGAGGGCCGATGCTTTGTCGTTGCCGACATGGAGAAGGACTGGCGCTTTGCCAAGAACCCCAGTCGCATTGGTGGGCGCAGGCGCAAGTTCTTTGCGGCCGCCCCGCTTCGCTACTACCGCCCCAATGGAGACTTTGTGGACTTCGGGATGCTGAGCATTGGGGGCGACGACGCCCGGGATACATTTGGTGTGCGGGAGCAGAGCACCCTGCTCCGTCTCGCCAACATGCTGGTGTACCAGCTCGCGACCCTGGTGAGTTGCACTTGTGGGCTGCCCTGACGCGCAGCAATCTGAAATCATGGCCAAGAAGTCGAGCGCCATGTACGAAGCAAGCATCAACTTCCTGCGCCGGTCGCTCGTGCCTGAACATCTCAAACTCAAGCCGACCGACCCAGAGTCTGCGAAGGCTGCAGAGGCCGCGAAGCCTTCGAAGCCGAGGAAGACGTCGATCTCCCGGTTGAAGAAGAGCCGGTACTCCCGGCTGCCGAGGTCCGGTGGCGCTCGAGCCTTGCTCATGGACGCGAGATCACGTCTCCCCAGCGCGGTCGCCCGTCCTGATAACCGCGTTCTGCCGTCGTCGTCACCGGTGGCCGTTCCGCCCGCAGCCACTCCCCTGACCCCGGCATCCAACTGCTCCGAGGCGTCTGTGGATACACCGCAACTCCCTCAGCGCGCCGTCAAGACCGCTCCGCGCGACTCGCGCCGCGCCAAGCGCAGAGACCTGAGAGCCGAAACCACCATGTTCAACGACGCCGCGGAGACCCTGCGCGGCATCCTCCACGCCGATGCCGTCTGCATGGTCGACCTGCACGAGTACCAGCTCTACATCCGGAAGGGCGGGACCACGCCCGAAAACCAGCCGACGCAGACCAAGGAGTCCATCGTCGCCGACTTCCTGCAGGGCAAGGAGTGGCCGACCAACGTCGAGCCGGTGGTCAAGTACGTGCCCCGCACCGACAACCTCAGCGTCGAGATCATGGGGCAGAACGCTGCCCCCGGCTTCGAGGTCGACTTCAACAAGCCAAACGCCACCGAGACCATTGCCAAGTTTGCCAAAACCTACTTGGCCACCAGCCACTTCTGGTGGGACCGCGAGGACCCCAACGACGAGCTTGCGCAGCAGATTATGGCGTTCATGCCCGACAAGTGCAAGACTGTCTTGTCGACCGTGTTCCTCACATTTGACGGCATGCTTCGCTATGCCGTCTTTGTCTCGTGGGAACGCGCGCCCCGCAGCTTTGACGACAGCAGCCGTCTCGCGGTGCCGTTCGTTTGGATCATCGGCGCGGCACTCACCTCGGGCTTGGCCATCTCGCGCATTCGCAGCGTCGAGGAGAGCCAGATCACGTACTCGAACCTTCAAGCGCACGAGCTACGCACCCCGCTGCACCAGATCCTCACCATCACCCATCTGCTGCGCTCTTCCATGTCCGACCTCGCCGACGCCGGCAACCTCCCGCCGGTGCAGTCTGCAGCTCACGGCTGCATGACTACCCTCGAGCAGGTTCGGGACCTCCTCCCTCTACTGGATGCCATCGACACGTCCGGCAAAACGCTGCATGGAATTGTGGACAACATCCTCACATTCCTCGACCTCACCGGCAAGGACAAGCTCTGGGAGAGCTCCCGCGCAAAGCACCCCGCCCTGTTCGGCCACAGCTCGAGTGCGCCCCAGACCCTTCGGGCAATGCTCGAGGAACTGGTGCAGGAGGCGTACGACGAGGACCGCCGCGGGCGCGCGGGCAGCGGCGAGGGGCAGGGCCACATCGAGACTGTCCTCGAGATCGTGTCCAAGGATCTGGGTGACCTGGTCACCGAGGACCGAGGTGGCGCCCTCCGCCGTGCCCTGGGCCGGTTAATCGCCAACGCATACCGGTACATCGATGGCCCAGGATGCGTCGAGATCTACGTTGACGACATCGAGGGCTACCTCCCGCCCGAGGGTTGCGAGGACTTGTCCAACACCCGCCGCGTGGCTATTACCATTGTCGACAATGGGCGTGGCATGTCCCTGGACTTTGTCGACAACAAGCTCGGCGAGCCGTGGGCCAAGGAGGATCTGTTCGCCACCGGCTCAGGCTTGTCGGTCCACCTGGCCTACCGCATCATCGACCTCATGGGCGGCGAAATGGAGATCTCGTCAGCGCCTGGGGACGGATGCACCATCTCCATCCAGGTGCCACTGCCGATCGCACCGTTGCCGCCGTCCCTCACGCCGACCGTGACCACTGTGGACGGCGCGCCGCGCAAGGTAGCGGTCCTCGGCTTCGACCGCCCTGGCGACGACCTGCGCTGCGGGCTGGACCGTCTCGGCGCGTCGCTTGAGCGGCAGTACGCTGGCCTCGGGTGCGACATTGTTCCCGCGGCCGAAGCCGACCTCATTATCATGGACGGCGGGTTCGAGACGGACGATATCGCACCGAGTGTGTTATCTGCCATCAAAGCATCAGAGGTCGTCGTCTTTGAGACTGATGGTGACAAGCCGGGCCCGATCACGCTGCCCACAACCGCTGAGCTGCGCCGTCTGCACAAACCGGTCACTCCCTCTCTCATCCGATCCACCTTGTCACGCACTCCACCCCGGGCTTCTCTGGAGTCCAACAACGCCGACAGTGCCATGGGCCGCCCTCGTCCCCTCCGCCTGCACTTTGACTCTGAGTCGATTGCGCGCTCCGAGAAGAGCTTCTCGCAGCCTGACAAGGAGGAGAAGGCCGTCGCGACGCCCAAGTCGGCGTGCAAGACGACCAAGGGGCTTTCCACCTTGTTTGGCTGGAAGTCGCGCGGCATGTGTGTCGAGGAGGCTGTGGCCTCGCTGTGCCTCGGCGACTACTTCTCTTCGCGTGGCCGATCGCGCCTGCCCTCCGGGGCATCGACAGGGTCGTCCGGGTCGTCCTTCCCCGCGACTTCGCCCTCTGAGGATACCCTCGGTGATACCGATCCCCTGGCGTCGCCCGGTCTAGGCAGCACGCCGTCTTCGCCGTGGCTCGGCACCGAGTCGACCCCTGTCACGACGCCGTCTGACGAGGCGCCTGTCACCGTTCCTCCAGCCCCAACACCGCATCCCATGACCGTCCTCGTCGTCGAGGACAACATGGTGAACCGCAAGATCCTCGTCCGTATACTCAAGACGAGCAACCTTGAGCTCGACATCCGCGAGAGCGAGGATGGCGCCGACGCGCTCGAGCAATTCAAGGAGCTCGCGGTCGAGCGCCCCCTTATCGTTCTCCTGGATATCAACATGCCCAAGATGGACGGCTTCACTGCCGCGTCCGAGATGCGGCTCGCTGAGAAGCGCCTTGCCGCCGGCGGTCCAACCAACGGCGCTCGCTCCCCTACGCCCGCGGTCCGCTCCAAGATCTTCGCCATCACGGCGCTCGCCGGCGAGGACGAGAAGCGCCGCGGCCTCGTCGAGTGCGGCATGGACCGCTGGCTCACCAAGCCGTGCCCCAAGCTCACTCTGCAAAAGGTCGTCGAGGAGGCGTGCGACGAGTTCAACCAGCTCGGCGTCTAATCTCTGCGCGACCTGATGTGTTAGCAAACTGCTAGCCTGTTTCCTACCTTTTTTTCCACTCACTCATATTTCTCGTCATCTTTTGGGCTTTCTGGTGTATGTACTGTCAGATTGTACATGTTCACATGTATGCATGGATCTCTAGTTGGCGTTGCGCAGTGAGCAGCGGAATGCGGATGTGGCACCGGATAAACCGATAGCGGATCAAGTTCGGAACGAGTTGATGGTGTGAGGTGCGGGTGGGATCGGCGGCGTGAGGCGGCAGGGCTGATCATCGGTACGCGGTCCGCCTTTGCTTCATACAGGCCCTGCTTTGCACCTTGGATCCCGGATACCGGTCTTCGGTCGCATCGGATGCATCGGGTCTCGGCGGCTGGAATGCAAACAAGGCCACAAGGCAGACATTTTTCTTTAATCTGTCAAGGGCAGGGCAAAGAAAGCCGGCGCGACGACCCAACGCACCGGCGGCATGCACCCCGTCCGCGGCTCGGCCGACGTGGCCACGAGTTATTGTGGCCAGTGCGGCGCGGCGTCTGCACTCTGTCCGCCCGCCCCTCGCCCGCACCGATATACATCCGTACCCCACCGCCCCACCCCCACCCCCGTGGGCGACTGCGTCACGGCGATGACAGGCGTGAATTGGTGGAGCAGTAGTGGAGCGATGCGGAAAGAGCCAAGGGGAGCAGAAAAGGAACAGGGCGGGGGCAGGCACGCGCCAATTAGGGCTGGCACAGACGTCCGCCCGCCTGCACCTGCACCTGCATCTGGAGAGCAGCGACGAGGCCTGCCCTGATCACGCGAGCGGGGCTGCGACCAGCTTGCACGATCGCACGGGCGGCAGGAGTCGGCAGCCAGCAGTCAGACGAGCAGAGTATCGGGGTGCATGTCGGATGTGCCGAGAGGTGCATGACTAGAGGGAGGTGCGGGCGGAGGGCGCGCTCCGTCGGGGCAGGGGGGGTAGAGTCGACGAGACGGGCATGCCGGCGCCGCATGAGTAGCATCTTCCTGGGTGTTGTAGGATGAAAACCGACTATGACCGACGGAGATTAGGGAAAACCGCACTATGGGCCCCGGCTAAGTCCCACTGTAGGCGTAGCCGTGGGTGTTCGGGTCTGGGGGCGGGTCAATACCGGCAACTAGCTAGTCGACTGTGAATGATTACACCTGCAGCTAGCAATCCACCAGGCGGGGATAGACGCGCGGGCTGGGTGCAACAGTGGGGCGCTGGAGCGGAGCGATGACAGGCCAGCCGAAACATACTTAGTACACCCGTGCCGTCCACTTTCTTTTCCCCTCTACTCACCACTCTTGTCCTCGCACCACTCTAGCCTAGACCCCCCGTCTAGCCCGCTCGCTCGCACCTACCGGCTCTACACCCCGCTCAACCAACAAAATGGCCAAGAAGGAGAAGGTCCCCCTTTCCACCCACCTGCTCGCCGGTGGTTCCGCCGGTCTCGCCGAGGCGCTTGTGTGGTGAGTACCAGAGAACGAGAGAGGGGGATGTGAGCGACATGGGGGCGTGGAGCAGCGCGGGGTGGGCGAGAGAGCGAGCTCGAGCCGTTCACGGGACGGAACAGCTCGGGCTCGCCATCGCTCGCCCCGCTCGTGTGAGCTCCACGCCTAGCTCCCACGACCGGGGTCGTCTACTCCACTCCTCCCTCCGGCACGGCAGCACCGCTTGCAATGAACACGCCGCTCACACCAGCCACCCCCTTGACACCATCAAGGTCCGCATGCAGCTCTCGCGCGGGCGCAAGGGCACTGCCAACAAGCCCCTCGGCTTCTTCGCGACCGGCAAGCAGATTGTCGCCCGCGAGACCCCCCTCGGCCTCTACAAGGGTCTCGGTGCCGTCGTGACCGGTATCGTGCCCAAGATGGCTATCCGTTTCGCCTCGTTCGAGAGTGAGTAGAGTGCTCGTGTGGTGTGGGCCAAGCTCGCTGGGTGTGGGTGCGGACTTTTCTCCCCGTCCCACCGTCCCACCAGCTTCTCAGCTCGGCCCCACCCAACCCCACCCACTTGTCCGAGCCGCGCTAACCCCCAGTGTACAAGGGCTGGCTCGCCGACGACGCCGGCAAGCTCTCGCCGTCGCAGATCTTCCTCGCCGGTCTCGGCGCCGGTGCCACCGAGGCCGTCGTCGTCGTCAACCCCATGGAGGTCGTCAAGATTCGTCTCCAGGCGCAGCAGCACTCGCTCGCCGACCCCGATGCGACCCCGCGTTACCGCAACGCTGCGCACGCCCTCTACACCATTGTGCGCGAGGAGGGCTTCTCCACCCTCTACCGCGGTGTCGCCCTCACCGCCCTCCGCCAGGCCACCAACCAGGGTGTCAACTTCACCGCCTACCAGTACTTTAAGAAGTGGGCGATGGACTTCCAGCCCGAGTACGCCGCCAAGGGCGAGCTCCCCTCGTACCAGACCATGGTCCTCGGTCTCGTCTCGGGTGCCATGGGCCCCTTCTCCAACGCCCCCATCGACACCATCAAGACCCGTATCCAGAAGGCCTCCAAGGTGCCCGGCGAGACTGCGCTCTCGCGCTTCCAGAAGGTCGCCGGCGACATGTTCAAGAACGAGGGCATCTCCGCCTTCTACAAGGGTATCACCCCCCGTGTCATGCGTGTCGCCCCCGGCCAGGCCATCGTCTTCGCCGTCTACGAGCGTGTCAAGCGCATCATCGACACCCTCAAGACCGAGGATGTCAAGAAGGAGGACTACGAGGCGTAAGCGGCCCCTCGGCCGTGTCTCGGGTAGCGCAGTGCCGCGGCGCCGCAGCCCCTCCTCTGTCTGTAGAACACGCCGCGGCGCCGCCGCAGCGTGCGAGCAAGAAAAACAACCGCCTAGAGTGCATGCTTGGTCCAGGGCCGCATGCGGGAATAGTAGCCCCTGCATGCATGTTGTACAACACCGCGACGAACGACGCGAACGTAGTGAGCGGCGCAGAGTAGGAAGCCTAGAGGAGAGCGCAGCAGCGACGATCGTCGTCGCTATCTGATACGACTGACCGAGCTCACCGACGAGCACTTGTCCAACTTGTGCGGGTGCACTCGGCAAAACAGGACGTGGTGCTATCGCCTTTTTTCCGCCAGGCGCCCAGGGAAAGGTAGCCGAAGGGCCGTGTCCCGAGATGTCTCCGACATCAGGCCAGGTCCGCTCGTTCCAAGTCCTCGTTCCTAGTTCCTTGGAGCTGGAGCGGCGGAGCGGGTGGAGCGCCACATGCAGCTGACGCAGAGCAGCACAATCACCCGATGGCAGCGCACGAGCCACGACAGCACCACCCAACCACGCGCCTGCCTTGATGCCGATGCCGAATCGCCGACCGCCGACCGCCGAATCCGAGTGGGGGCTTGCGTCACATGACGAGGGAGCCAACGCTGCCCAGGTCGGCGGATCGGCGGAGCGGAGGTGTGGTGGCCGACGCTTGAGATGCGAGGGAGAGTTTGCGCGCCTACACTGGCAAACCTACGCAAGACAACGTGCGAAAATGCGGAGGTGTTGTGCCACACTCAAGCAGTGGCACAGCACCCTCGCGCCTTGCAGCATACCCATCCATCATACGGGCCTGCCTGCGGCTAATATTACACTACAGTGTCTTGGTTTTGAAACAGATGCGGCGGGGGACGTTGTGAGGCCACACAAGACAAAATTACGGACGGCTACCTGAACTGACTTTGGTTGTTGCTGTACCCGCGAGCGTCGGCGGGATAGGCCGGCGGGTTGGTCGGGTAACCAGAGAGGAGGGGCTCGTTGACGATGTGCGCGTTCGGCGAGCCAGGCGGCGACAGCTGCTGCGGCGCCGCCTGCGGCCACTGGACGGTGTTGTACGTGCTCTCGGAGAAGGGGTCAGTGGCACCGTCCGAGACGACAGACATGCGGGTGCCAGTGGCTGTGGGCGCGCTGTGCGTCGCGGGGCTGTAGTCGCGGTACGGCTGGTTGGCGATGGACGGGAACGCCGGCTGCGGCTCATACGTCGTCTCCTCGAGGATACCTTCGCCCGGCCCGAACGCGGGCGGCTGGTGCCGCTGGCGCTGCTTGTGGGCGCACCACGCGAACCACCCGCACTTCTTGGCCAGGACGACGAGCACGAGCGCCACGACGACGACGGCGACGGCCGTCGCGACGCCGGGGATCCACGTCTTCTTCTTGGTCTGGTGCGAGACGGCCTGCAGCGCCGAAATGTCGTTGCGCGGGCTGCCGCGCGTGCCGTCTGGAATGATGCTGAGGCCGCCGGGCCGCTGCTCGACCTGGCACTCGATCTTGTCGGTGAACGCGCCAGAGTCCTTGCCGTTCGAGCAGAACGTGCGCGGCGCAATGTCCTGGAATACGCCGAAGGGCGTGTCGGGCGTCGGCGCGATCTGGCAAAGGGTGCCGTTCGCCGTGATGGAGACTGTGCCCGCCTCGCTCTGGACGGAGAGGCACGGGGTGCGCGCCCCGGGCGGGATGGTGGCCACGCAGAGGCCCGCGTCGTTGTACGTCCCGTTGAAACCCTGGCCCGTCGTGCAGCCGGTGCCGGACGCCGGCTTGGCGATGCACTCCGTTGCGTCGGGGCCGTAGATGCCCTGGGGGCAGGGGTCGCCGGGGAGGATGCACGACGAGTTGGAGGCGTCCCAGCGGCCACCCCACATTTGGCCGCGCTGGCATGCGGCGCCATCCGCGGTCGGGTTGCCCGTTGACGGGGGCGGGACGACGCAGCTGTAGCTCGGGCTCCAGACGCCCTGTACGCCGTTCGAGTTGCAGGTGTCGTTAACGATGAGGCACGTCTTGAGGTCCGCAGCCAGGATGCCGTCGGGGATGGCGTTGGAGAAGTACGCGCCCTGGCCTCCGCGGTAGCACGGGTCGCCGGATTGCGGCAGGGTGACGCGGCAGGTACCGCTGTTGATGATACCAGGCTGGCCAGCGACGGCGCACCCCCCGCCGTTGGTCAGAGAGCCTCCTGTCGCGCCATTACCGGCGCCAGCAGCAGTCGACGCTGTCGGCGGCAGACAGGTTTGGCCGTCGGCCTGCATGACGCCGAGGGCAGTGATTCCGGGGACGGGGCAGGCAGCGCCTGTCGGAGGTGCCGTCTTGGGAGGCTCGCACGTCCTCAGGTCGTTGGAGAGTGTGCCGACTACGCCGAAGGGGAGGGAGCATGTGCCGCCGACGGTGAGACTCTCGCCAATGCACGAAAGACTCGTGCCGAGACCTTGCAGCTGGGCTGTTCCCTTCGTTCCGTCCGCCATCGAGCAGGGGGCGCCCACAGCAACAACCGGCGCACAAACGCCCGTGTCCGATATTGCGCCAGGGATGCCGTCGGAGACCGTGCAGTCCTGGCGCGCATTTGCAACACAGCCCCCATCGCCCACTGTACCCTTGAGGCCGTTGGAGGTGGTGCAGTCGGTGCTGCCCCCGCCGGCGATGGCTGCAGTTTGTGCAGGAGATCTGTGGTCAGAAAGGGCCTCGAGGGTGAGCTATGCGGCGACACTGACGAGGCAGCCGGACCTCCTGCGGAGCCCACAGCACCTGCGGATCCAGAGCTAACGAGTCAGTGCAAATCGAAACTCGCCAATCTGCAATGTACTCACGCAGGTGGAGGAGGGAGCACAGCTGAACCGCCGCCGGTGGCAGGGCTGCAGCGTCAGCAAAGCCTGGTTCCGTGGAGTATGGGAACAACAAATGCCGAAAACTAGAGGAAACTGACATCGGGAGGGTCGTGGTGAGTGTCGCCAGCTCCGTTCCAGAGGTGACTACAGTCTCGACCACGGCGGGCGAGACAGCGGGAGGAGCCACTGATCCCTGGGGGGTGGCAACCACCGTGTCCGAGCCAAGGCCCGGGGGCGGGCTACTGTGAGCCTTGGGGGAGGAGACGAGTCCGAGCAGCCAAGCAAAGAGCCACTTACATTGATCCGGATGCCTGCACGCCTCCAGAGCTGTTCGGGTTAGCCGGGATCACACTGTCAGGCCCCTGAACCGTCGCCAGCGCGTTGGATGGCTGGGACGGCGCCGGCCCCGAGGGGACTCCCGGATCCGCTGTGGTAGCGGGCGGTGGTGGCGCCGTCGGTGGCTGCACATCTGACGCGGGGGTTGGCGCGGCCGTCGTCACGGGAGGCTGAGCGAAAGGGACAACGTCCGAGGACGGGGGAGGCGGCGGAGCCTGGCTCGCGCCTCCCTGGACCGTCACGTCCTGCGCTTGGGACGGCGCGGGCCCCGCACCCGCCGAGGTAGCTGGCGGGGGCGGGGACGGCGCCGTCGTCGCGGGGGCCGGCACGACCGTTGGAGAAGGGGGAGGAGGGGGCTCGGGAGAAGGGTTGGAGACAATATTGGGCAGTACAGTGGGGGTATCAGAGGCAGGAGGGGGATCTACGGGTGCCTGAGTGGGAGACGACGGGGGTTCTACTGTGGGAGGAGCAGGTACTGACGGAGCTGGACTTTGAACAGGGGCAGACGGGAGGACGTTGGGACCACTTCTGGAGTCAGTGGATTCGTGACACTACCTTGTCGCCGCCAGCGCCGATCCCATGTGCCAAGTAGCACGGGCGTTCTGCCGCCCGCGTGGCACCTCCGGGACCGCGGTGGTGGCACGTACGTCGGGTCAGACGGTGCCACCCCTTGGTTGCCCGGGGCCGACCCATCAGGTGTAGAGGGGACGGACGGCCCCGGCTGGGACGGGGTCTGTGGCACCTCCGTAGCGGGCGGGGGTGGCGGCGGCGCTTGGGTAGACAGCGCCGCCGGGGGCCCCTCCGTGGAGGGCGGCGGGGGTGGAGGAGGGGCCTCCGTCGTGGGCGGCGCTGGCGCAGCTGTAGTTTCCACAGGGATCNGGAGGAGGGGCCTCCGTCGTGGGCGGCGCTGGCGCAGCTGTAGTTTCCACAGGAGGCGCGGGTACTGACGTGGGAGGTGCCGCTGTCGTGTCCGGTTGCGGCGTGGGGTTTTGAGGCGAGGGCTGCGGCGCGGGGGTGTTGCCGCCTGGGGCCGGCTGGGAGGGCGGCTGTGGCTCGGGGGTTGGATTGGCCGGGGCCGGGGTCGGGTTGGCTGGGGTGGGCTCCGCAGGGGCTGGGGTGGGTTGCGCGGGGGTCGGGTTCGGTGCCGGCGTGTCGGGGGGGTTGGGACTGGGGTTCGGCGCCGGGGTGTCTGGCGCCGGGGCCGGAGTGGCACCGCCTGGGACGGGCGTCTGCTGGTCCGCCGGGGGCGCGGCGGGAGTGGGTTGCGCACCACCTCCCGTGTCAGACTGGCGCTTCTCGAGTCCATGGCCGTCTCCGAAGGGTGCTGCTGTGGCTTCGGTTAGCTAGGGCGAGGGAAGGTGATCGTACCATGTAGGCTGGCGAGGGCCAGCCACGCTGCGAGGACGAGGTCGGTCCTCATGTCGTTGTTGGTTGAGGGTGGCGCAGTGATGGTTGAGGCGGAGAGTGTTTTGAAGGGGGAAGGGTTCACGACATGGGCTCAGGCAGCCGAGACTGTCGATGAATGAATCGACAGCGATGAGACACCTCTGATCATGGTGGGAAGCATGTAATGAGAGAAGGTTGGTAGCTACTGGAGCGAAGGGCTGTGCACGCAAGGTGGCTTATTCGCATCCGACCCGACAATTGCCTTCATATTCTGTTCCGCTCCCAGTTCCTCAGTTCGCCCTCGAGTCACCTGCAAACGCTTATCCCATTCCCTCTCCATCCTCCTCTTCCTCCTCCGCTGCGCCCTCCGTAGTGACCACAGCCTGGTGGCCACACACCTGGGACAGATATCATTGGCGACAGGTATCGTTGACGAGCGCAACCTTCGATACATGGCAGTGCGAGTCGTGGTCCGCCGAAACAATATGCTTGTCTCTGTTGCCAAGGCTTGTGTGGGAACATTACATTACCGTCCCTGGCCGGCGGAATGTCAAGGGTCTGGAGAACAGCATCAGCGCCGAGTCAGAGCAGTCGAGGTCGGTCGATCTTCGGGACTGACGGTGAGGTGAGGCAGACGTCAGCCCCAAGCTTGGCTATGACAAGCTGGGCGGCTGGTCCAGTCATGGGGACTCGTGAGCTGCACAGACAGCGAGTGATGCGAGTGATCGGCGACGGTCGCGCCCATGCCGCCCAGGCACGCGATCAAGAGATCTGGCTTCCTGGGCTGCTTGCCTCAAGCCTGTGCGCTGCACTGCACACCCCTTATACATCCCACACATCTGTGCGTTGCGAACCGCCGTATCAATCTGCGGTGCACACAGCGAGATGCAAGGCGATGTGTGTGGCATTCTTGTGCCACACAGCTCTGCCACTTGCCGTCTTGCTCACGACTGGGCTTCCTACACCAGCGAGCGGAGACGTCGAGGCCGCCATCCCCACTTCGACGGCGCCGGCGACGCTCAGACATCCGCTCAGCCAATGCTGCTGACGACTTGGTCGCCAACCACGACTGCAGCGGAACCTAATGGCCTCGCATGGTGTTCGGCTCTGCATTCCGCGCCACACACAACGTCACCGGATCCGTGTGCCGTTCGTGCCCCACGGAACACTGAGCGAGGGCAGACGCGCATGCCTGCTGCGCACAAGTCTGGATTTAGCTCGCTCGCCTGGCCGACATGCAGTTAGCCTCATGCCGCAGTCCAGGCCTCGCCATCGAGTGGGACCAAACACCCCCCGGATCCAAATCTGGCTGACATGAGGCACCAAAGCCTCGGCTGCATCCCCACACGACCAATTCGACCTCGGGAGCGCACATGATCACCCGCGATCGCTGGCATCCCCCCGCGCCAGGCGGGGCGCGTGAACAGCGCTCCTGCGCGCCCCGCGTGTCGGGGTCACTGCAGTGCTGTTCGCGCACGGTTGCTGCGGACGCTTCCAGCCAGCAGGGGTGTCGGGCACAGTGTCGGTCTCACATGGCGCTGTTCACGACGCTCGTCGCGGGGTGCACTGTCAGTTTCAGCCTCGCTTTCAGGCTCTTGGTGGGGGTGTTGGGCACACTGTCGCGCAGTTCACGGGGAGGGGGTGCTGGTGCTGGTGAGACACTGGCACAGCGCGGGGACGACGGCGTGTGCTGGCCATGTCGTGCGATGTACCCCTCGCATGCACGTACGATGCACTCGACCGCGCCCGCGCTGGGCCATGTGCCCGCTCTGTATGCTCCTCTCTTCGTCGGCCCACATGCCACCCCTCCCGGCCTTGCTTGCGTAGGTGGCTCAGTACCTGCACCACTCACGTCATCGCCCGCGCCTCGCGGGGTAATCTTATCAGATCAGATGCGAGCCGATATCAGAGAGGACCTCGTGCACGGCCAGCCGCGTCTCCCAGATGGACATCAGTTACAACGCAGATCTGTCTCATCTCGCTATAGCGTAGCGGCACCAGGCCTCGCTCTACCCTCGATACAGCCTCTGCTCGAGGAGGTACTTGGCGACGGGGTCGGCGCAGAGGCCGCGCAGCGCCCCCGCGCCCGCACCCATTCTCAGCGCCATGCGCACGCGCGTCGAGCTGACGTCGGCGACACTCTCGGGCGCGCGGATGAGGCGAATGCGCCCGCGGGCAACCCACCGCGCGACATCGGCGCGCGCGAGCAGCGCGTCCTCCTGTCTCCGCGTGTCCGCCGCGTCCGTGCTCTCCCCTCCGCTCCCGCGGCGCGCGCACACGAGCCACGCGTGCGCAAACAGCTCCTCCATCGCTGCCTCCATCCCGCCTGGCGAGTAGTACTTGGCGTCGAAGATGCGCACGAGCGTGTCCATGCCGACGAGGAACGTGATCGCCGGCGGCGGGGTCAGCGCCGGCGTGCCCGGCGTAGCGGGGGAGGCTGGGGAGAGGGGGGTGAACGCGCGCATGGGAGTGGACGGCTCGGAGCGCTGCCTGGGTGGTTCGTGGTCATGGCCAGGCGGGAAGATGCCAGACTCCTCGAGGAGGCGGACGAGCGCCTTGGCCTTGGCGACGAACGTGGGCTGCGCGACAATCGCAACTGCGACTGGCCCGGCTTGCGTGGGCATCGCCTCGGCCTGCGCGAGCATAAGCTCTGCGCGCTGGATCGGAGTCGCATCGAACCCCCCGGGGGTCTTGTCCGCATTCCGCGCCGCGTACAGCAGCAGCCGGGCGGTGTACGGCCCCGGCGCGGGGTCCGGATGCGTCACCTCATCCTTGGGCGCCGGCGCGAGGGCCTCGTCGGGCGACACGCCGTGAGAGGTAAAGTAGGTCGCGGCCTCGCGAAGAAGCGCGGCGGGGCTCTTGGGGGAGCTGAGGCCGCGCGATCTGCGCACGTTCGGGTTCAGCATGGGCGGGGGGAAGGCGGACGCCGCGAGCGCGAGGTGCGCGAGCGTGGGCGGGTTGAAGCTGCTGTCGAGCACAGCAATGTGCGGGGGCGTGTTCACCTTGGGGGGCTGGAAGGAAAGGGAGGCGACGGACGAGCTTCTCGAGCGCGCGTTTAGTCTCGCTGGCGAGGCGATGGGGCTCGTCGGGCTCGTCGCGGGGTTCGTGCACTCCGGCCACCCGTCGGGGCGGAGGAGGAACTCGACGCCGTCGAACCCCGGCTCGGAGGCGCGCTGCACAGCAGCGGCCTGCGCGTCGGTCAGCATTGTGGGCGCCGTGTGGGCGTGGTCGCGTGAGGTGGAGGAGACGGTCGTGAACGTTGCGGAGAGCGGGGCGCGCAGGGCCCGGGCGGGTAGGCGCGACACTTTTCGAGGAGAAGAGCGATAAAGCGCGGCGTGGAGCCGTGGTTGAGGGTGTGGAAGATGAGAGAGAGAGGTGACGAGTGCCAGAACGACGGGCGTCCCCCAGAGGTCGAGATGGGAACGGAATGCTCGCCGCATGCCGGGTTCATTGCCGACTTCTACCAACGAACCCTGAATTTGGCCGTTTTCGAACAAAACCGCGCATCCTTGTGATCTTACGTAAATCACTGTCCTCGTGGTGTAGTGGTTATCATACTCTCTTAGGGTTACAATAGTTTCTTATGGGAGTGGCCCCGCGTTCGAATCGCGGCGAGGACCGGCAGCCTTCAATGGCTGGCTCTTTTGTTTCGGTGAGGGGCAGCTACGGGCCCGCACAGGCTGTAGGCCGCGTTGTCTTGCTTGCTTGCTTGATTGAGTACGAAGAGGAGAAGGGTTTGGGCCCAAGAGCGAGAGTAATGACGAGTGAGACAGCTTGGCGGCTGGCTCGGGTGATCAGGCGGGCTCTTGTTGCCTGCATGACTGGGAGACATGCTGGGTTGTCTCCCGTGGACTGCGGCGGGGCCTCTCCTACTACGACGTTGTCCCACTCTTGTGGATCGTCTGCGGATATATCTTCAACAGCCAGACACTCCGCCACAAAGATGGTTAGCTTCCGCCAAAGGGAGGGCCGTGACGAGCCGGCCACCGGGGTTAGCAGTCAGCAAAGCAGTGAGCGGGAGTAGAAGCATGGGAGGGAATCGTATGACAACGTATACATGGCATCAGGCTAAGCCGGGTGACTACTTGTTGAGGTCCTTAGCAAGGGCCTGGAGCTGTCCATGAGCACGATTCAGCTAGCGGCGACTCACCTCCTCGCGGGTCTTGGGCTTCTCGAGGCCCTGCGCAACATTGTCCGGGAGCTGCTGGATGCCGGGGGTGTTGAAGACGTTGGCCTGGCCGGCGACGTTCTCGACGAGGTCGCGCGGGTCGTTCGTCTTGGCCGGGTGCGGCTGGATCGTGAACTCTGGGCGTCAGGTCTGTGTCAGGAGGGGGTCACTCACGCTGGTTCTGGTCGCCCTGGTTGTTGCCCGACATGGTCGTGATCGTTAGGTCTAGTAGTAGGAGGTCGTGAAGCTCTAAGAGAGGTACAGCGAGAGTCGTGGATGAAGAGGAGAGAGGATGGATGCTGTCGCGGTGGCGTGAATTGTGGGGGATGGTTGCATGTGGGGGGAATGGTGGCGAAAGGGCTGGACACGAAGACGTCATCGTTCATCTTTCGGCTCTCACCGTCCGATCGACCAAGCTCCGAGCACATGGGATCGGCGTGGCGTCCCTTATGTGGCCCACAACTTGTCGCCTCAACCGCCGTTCGAATCTGCGTCGAAGCACTGTCAGCTTGAACTTTCTGCGCATGATCCAGCTCCGCTCAGTACGGACACGGCAGTTACTGCCCAGTGACACCACGTCACCGCGCACGGCGTTTTAGCCTGGGAAGTCACCGGCCACCGGGCCAGCCACAGTCACGCGTCACGCGGGGTGGGATGCGATTCCTGCGGGTGCGGGAGCATAAGCTCACTAGCGTGCCCGAGATTAACTGTGGTGCGAGCGGATTGCGGAGCCGCTGTGGGAAGCAGGAACTGGGTGCGGAGCGGGCTATAGTACATGTTGGATGGGAACTGGAATGGGGTCCCGCAGCGGGAAGGACACCGGAGCTGGGTCTGAGAGAGCTGGAGATGGGCCGAAGTGGTGGAACCCCCGTGTGTTCCGTGAGTTGTTCTGAGCTCGTCTCGACGTTCGTCCTCTGGTTGTGGTGGGGCGGGAGAGTGAGCCTGCCAGTTTGTGGCCGCATGTGAATCATGTCTGGCGGAAGCAGAGTCGGACTGCTCGATGAGAACGGTCCGACCAGCGCCGCGGTGTTCGACTCTGACGCGAGGAGAGCGCGTCCAGTCTCGGCAGCGAATGCAGCGCCGAGGAGTGTCACCTCGTCCACCGTCACTGGGCCTCGTTTTAAGATGCAGACGCGTCACCACCAACACAAACTAGGAGCAGGGGGAGGCGATGCTCCTCGACGTCAGTAGAGCCATCCACCTGCCAATTCGGTGCAGTGATGCACCTCGTACCTGTCGCACACGGTGTGATGGACGAGTCCGTTGGTCGTAAAGATCATTCATCACCTCCGTCCGGCGGACGCTTCGCAACACGCGACGCGAGGGGATGCCGAGAGGTCTCGAGACCTGCCGGCATCCGCCGTCGGGGCCGCCTCTTCAACTGGAAATTTCATCAGTTCGAGTATCCAAGTTGTCGGTAGAGAGGGATGGTGTGGGGTTCCGTGCCAGAGGCGCCGATACACCAGGGGGTTGACGGCATCCGCTGTTCTGGGCCGCCTCGTTTGCGCGCAGCCGTGCGCGGTTGTGCAGATGAGACATGGTGGAGGACGAGTTTAATTGAGTAGGGAGCAAAACAGCAACGCAATTAACACGCAAGATGCGGAGGTGCCGGCATCCGCTGGAGCTGCAGCCCGGCCAGTCCGAGTGGGCAACTGAAATCTGAGGTCTCTGAGGATTCTGTGGGCGAGTTGTTTGGAGCCAGATCCGGCTGGCTGCCACGTTACCAGCTGGCTGGTGTGGGCTGGCCACAACGTAGACTTGTGCTGGAGGCACCCGCCACTCACTGCCGCAGGTACGGATCCAGACGCTCACGGCGCACCTTTAGATAAGGAGAGTGTAAGGTGCTCGAGAGTTTGGTGCCGGGTGACACGCACCGCCTTTGATCATGGCACTGAGACTGGGCCTGGTGACGTGCAAGGCCGAACAGTAACTAGAGTGACGCTCACGCTGATCGCTGATCGCTGATCGCTGGTCATGCTCATCGACGCGTCTGCATACACACTCCCGGGTTCCTGGCGCGGCACGGCACGTCCGGCTCGACATGCGGCGCCTGTCGGTCCAAAGCGGTGAGCGGGAGCGTGACAGGCCCCGGTTCACCCGCTGGCGTGGACCCGGCCTCGAGTGGCCGGGCTGCGTACGCTGCCGCGGGTGACGAGCATTCCTTGAACACATATGAAGCGTGGAGAAGCGTTGGACGCTGAGCCTGATGGCCCGTTTCAGCCCTATGCATGATCCAACGGGAGCCGGGTGTGCCATGGTTGCTCTGCCCGAGAGGCGCCCGGGAACACTGGGCCCTATAAGCATGTGCCTTCCCGCGACCCTCGCCTCTCCCATCTCATCTTCAGAAGGGCCCAAGCACCCCCGGGCTGCTCGTGCAGGATCGTATGCAGGATCACAGGACCTTGAAGGATACTCTGCAGGGCACCAACATGCCAAACACACACTTTGCAGCTCTCATGCGAGACGATTCTGCTTCCCGACAGCCTTCGCAGCGACGCCACACCTTCCCAGCTCCCGCTTCTGCGACGCCAGCTCCACTCACATGCTGAGAATGGTTCTGACGTACCCAACAACCGCAAAGTGTAACGCCTCACGCTGCTCACACCATGGGCAGACGGGTAATCAAGCGTGCGGGTGCTTGATGCTTGCACCGCCTCGGATCACGGACACCGACAAGGCTCCGCGCCGTCCTCCCGGTGCCAGCCACGTCCCTAACAACGACTCTATTCACAGAAGCAGAAGCAGACTAAGCCGATCAGCGCGGGGTGGGTCAACATCGCACGTCCGCACGCGCTGCTCACCCTGTGCGTTCACATGAACCACGAACCAAGCGATCAGGGGGTGATCGTCGCCAACAACAGAGAGTCACCTTTTGTTAGTCTGCAGACAAAGCCTCCAGCCATTTCAGCGCATAGCATAGACACAGTCATGCCGCTACAGATTTACTAGATGGTAGTGGTACAATGCAATGATGTTGAGTGTGCGAGCTGGAGAGGGACCGAGGAGACCAGCTCCAAGGCCCCGGGTCGTGCCACGGCGGGTGATGTCCGTGGTTTCACATTAGGGACAAGCCCATATGCCGGGTGGGAATGAAGGAACAAGTCATCAGACCTGTTCATGCCGTTCCCCGCCTCATGCCACGGTGATATCGTCACGGCGGCGCCCAAAGAGCCTCCTCACAATCGAGTCACGCGTCTCCTTGGCTGCAGCGCCAGCGCTCGCAACGGCAGAGATGGGGGACTCGTAAGGGTCGGCAATGTGGATGGCGCTGTGCGAACGCTTCTCGTAGGCGAGGGCGGCAGGCACGGGGCGCTGAAGCTGGACAGCGGCGGCGACTGCGCGCGAGATGCGGGCAGCTGGCGCAAGCTCGGGCGAGGGCGAGCTCTCGGTGGAGCGCGGTGTCCTCGGCCCCTCCGACCCGAACGACGACGTCGAGTCGGACCGGTCGAGACCTGGGGCCTCGTCGTAGTGGTCGTAGGCAGATGGCCTGTGGGCGACGGGCTCGGGAACCAGGATGTGCCCCGAGGGAAGGCGCGGGGTGACGGGGAGCGCACAGACCGACTCGGGGGTGGGGGGAAGCTCGGGCTCTGGGACCTCGAACGTGTAGCGCGAGAGGAAGTGCTCAGAGCAGCGAACGACCTCGTCCTCAGTAATGGCGAGGTTGTAGTCGAGGAGGAACAGGAGCTGCTTCTCCATAAGGTTGACCTCGGCCTGCGAGAACATCTGCGCGTAGCGGCACCAGTGCTTGTTCTTGGGCGACGAGTCGTTGAGGTACTTGGCGGCGCAGATGAGGGTAGCGAGGAAAACGCGGTGGCGCGTGCAGGGAAGGCCTTTTGGGTAAGCCACGGCTACGGAATCGTCTGTGCACAGAACAAAGCCCACCCCGGAATCTGGGATGGGCACGAGAGCCGACTTACCCTTGGCGACGCGGGGGAGGCGAGTACGAAGGCGCTCAAGGTAGACGATGGTAGCGAGGAGCGTCGAGACCTGGACGTTGCTCTGCTCGCAGACGACGGCAATGAAAGTAGTCAGGGAAGGGAAGTTGCCGTCGGTGCGCTGGATCGTCTTGGGGTCGATCGAGGTCGAGCTGGCAATAACCGAGGTCGTGGTGCGCGAGAGGAACTCGATGAGCTCGTGAGAGACATCGGAGCGGATGAACTCGAGCAGCCGGGGGTCGTGGTCGCCGCAGAGATCGAGCGAGGCCGGGTGGACGCGGTCCTCAAAGACGGGCGACGCCGGGGTGAAGCGGGGTGTCCCCGAGGGGTAGGACGAGACGAGCTCGGCCGAGAGGGGAGGGGAGCACGGAGAGGCGAACATTGTCGATGGTGGACGATGAGGAAGAGGGTTCGCCGAGGAGGATGAGGGTAGAGTAGATGTGTGTTTGTATGAGGAGTAGTGTCGTGAGGAAGGTCGTGGTCGCTGCTACTTTTACGATCAACGTGAGCAGTCGAGAGATTGGCGGGTTGAGTTTAAAGAGAGAGTGAGGGGGTGTTGAGATGATGATGTATTTACAGAGTATGAGGAGGAGGAGGATGATGAAGAAGAAGAAAAGAGGAGGAGACAATGCACGATGCAAAGGAGAAGAAGGACGAGGAGGACAGAGGAGGAGAATGGAGGACGAGGAGAATGGACGAGGAAGGAGGATAAAGACAAGGATGAGTAGCAATCACTAGTTGTTGTAACGATTCTCGGTGGAGTGTGCGCACTGGGGCGCATGAGGGGCGCAGGGCGCAGGGCCACAAGGGGACACTTGTGTGCCATAGGGCGAGACGGAGGCCAAAGCGCGTCTAGGGCACTAGAGCCAAAGGAACGCGTCCATCAGGAGGGGTGTATGGTTGGACAAGGCGTAAGAGCAGAGGGGGGACCTTGACAATGGTGGGATGTGCAGGGCGGAGGGGCGCACGGTGCAGGGTTACAGGGAATGGAGGGAATATCAAGGGATGGGTGACGCTCAGGGAATGGGTCCAGGGAATGGGTTGTGCGTTTCTTGCTGGACGTTGATGATGGACACTGAATCTGCTGCCGTTGACAGAGTCTGGACTGGGTGTCGTCGCTCAGTCGAGGGCGTGGAGGCCTATGGAGCGAGCTGCTCGCCAGCCTCTCGGCCTAACCTTGCTGCCCAAAGTCACACTCCGGTTCTCCGCACTCAAACTCTCTTCATTATTCTCAATGGATGGCATGCGCTCAAGCTCAAGTCGAGACTCTGGCGCGGAACAGAAGCGCGTCGTAACTGTCGTCGGCTCTAGGTTGACCGTTGACCGCGTCGGTGTGTGTCAGCTTCACAGCTTGATGGCCATTCAGCTCGCATCAGTACTAGTAGCAGTGCCCACTCTGCCAAGGATTGTCCCCCGCGGCCATAGCGTCAGCCGATGTCGTGCATGCGTGACGCCTCGCCGAAATTGCTCTGCGCATGCCACCATGGGAGCTATCCGACAAGCCGCCCTGCCCGAAGATAACTAGCGGGTGTTCCTTGAGCGGATAGCGCAGGATCCGGGAATGCGACTGGCACCATCCCACCCATCCCATCTGTCTGCCGGGTCAGCCGGGCAGTCGGGCACCATCACGCGCTTCGGAACGGGACGAGATTGCAATGTCGCTCTCTCCCACAGACTCCCATAGTCTCCCATAGCAGACACCACTCCGCGGGTAGCGGAAGGCGTACGCCTGCCGCATGCCGTGCAACGTACATGGTCATGCGAGGTCCACGCGGCATGTCACACCTGCCCGCAGCCCGACCGATGCTGTGCCCATCACACGATCGCGCTGCGTCAGTGGCACACCTCGGTCATCGTCGTGTCGCGTGGACTTGTCAACCTCTCGCCAACGATGCGGTGAGACCCGCCGTCCTTCTGGAAGGCCCAGGGCTATGAATAAGACGCGTCCGCGCCACATTGGGACACGGCGCACTACAATTGACCGTGTGCGACGACAGCCAGGCTAGGGTGCCAGAAATGGGGTTGGGCCCACCGCCGTGGATTTCGGACCACCTTGGTGCAACCTTGCGCGAATGACTTTGGCTGCTATGTCACCGTGTCGTTTTCTGTCAGGGCGGCCCAATTCTACCCCGGCGTGCCCAAAAAAAATATAGTCGTGGCGCGCTAAAAAGATTCAGCCTGGGCCCAGAACATGACGCCGGTGCGAGATGTGAGACAGCACAGCTGTGAAGGGCGAGGGTGGGTTGGGCGAGGGTGCCACAGAATCAGAGGGTGGGGAGAGTAGAGTTCGGCCCCACATTGCCGTTGTCTCGGCTTGTTCCTCTCGCCCTCATGTCGTATCTGTCTGTGCACTGCGTCGCAGACATGTAGACAAAGAGCTTCTGCAGAGATATGCTCGGTCAAGCCCGCACCAGAGATTACGCAGACTGACTGTCCATGCGTGGCAAGGAGCCAGGACCCGAACACCACCGCGAAATGACGAATGGCAGGCACGGCGCGGTTCTCGAAGCCCGGCAGACGTTTGACAGCGACAATGGAGCAGATGGCGCACCGTGCCGTCTGGCGAGCGGGAAAAGAGGGGCGAGCGAGACTGGCGCTGCCAGCGCTGGCGCGGAGGCGGAGGCGTCAGAAGGGCGGGGACGGTGTTGTTCTGGCCGCCTGGCCCTGCCGACCCTCAGTTATCCTCACCTCTTATCCTCCGACAATTGAGCCCTGCACGCCACAAGTCGCACGCCTGGGCCAGGCATGAGGCCCCGGCGGAGTGGGGGACGAGTGGGTACGGAGCGGGGCGGAGCGGCTCCGTGGTGCTTCCGAGCGCGAGCGAGCGTCGCCAAGCTCTGCAGAATTGGACCATGGATCTGCTCCTCGACCGCTGGCGAGCTGGGGCGGTCCCTCGTTGCTCCCGCTACATGTGTGCTGCGCCGGCTACATGTCTCGCTGCCTCCGAGGGTGCCGAGATGCCGACGCTAAGCCTCGAGAATCCATGTGGACCCCGGGGCGGTCTCTCGGCCACCGGCAATCCAAGTTCCGGGCCCCATGTGCGGGATGCTATCTTCATCCTCCGTAGCTTCTAGCGTGTCGCGCGTAGCGGCGATACGCTTGGGCGTGGCGTCTTCAGGCTGACCCGTCCCCAGATTCCGCGACAAAATTGACAGAGTGGTTTCAGTGTGGCATGCTGCGCTGCACTCAGGTGCCCCGCATCGATCGTGACAGAGTTTGAGCCTCCAACTCAATTACGCTAGCGCCTTCAGTAGTGTTCACACGCCGGGCGACGTCTAATTCATCGAGGGGCGCTTATGGGGTGGTTATTGCTCGTTCGCGTCGTGTTGAAAGCGATCAATGTCGCGTTTACACCCTGCTGGGGTAGTGAGCCCCGCTTCGGAGAGACACGATCTGGACCACTCCCACGCCTTGGGGTCGAGCTCGGGATGATGCTCCGAACGCGGTGGGATACATCTGGAGCGAAGGACGACTCTTTCTGACGGGGTCGCAGACTCAACGCGACCTTCTCCTCTGATCGAGCACGGACGCCACTGGTGAGTAACCGGCCCCAGCTGCGACAAGCTTGCCTGGGCTCTGTCCAGTGCACAGTCCCAAACTCGACTCTTCAACGCGAGGGATACCGACCTTGCTTGGCAGCTCTGGCGCTTGCAGACTCGCGCACTGCTCTGCCCAGGTGAGCGCACTCCACGCACGTCCAGCTGGTTGCTCAAGGCCTCGAGGAGCAGACAGGTCGGTGCTCCAGCGCACGTCAGTGGGCCAAGGAGTCGTGGGCTGCAATGCGCCGCGTTAGAGGGCCTCCTCTGCTCGCGTGCCCACCAGGAATACACAATGCAGGTGCATCTGGTGCGTAGTGATACAACGGTGGGTAGACGCGGAAACCACCGGTGATGCGGTGTGGGATGGACGGGGACACTTCAGCGCGACAGCTGAGGCGGAGGAGCCAGGCGCAGGGCGAAGGGGAGTGAGTGCGCGGCCTTGAGACTAACGGCGGGAGACGCTCACTTGGCCTGCTCCTTGGCCCACTGCTCGGGCGTGAGGGTTTTCTGATGTTAGCTCGCGACGACCACCCTAGCTGCAGGACGGAGGCGGCGGAAGCCAGTGAAAGTGTGATTGGGGGAACGCCTGTGCCGCGAACATGCTCCCCGACGGAGGTGACAAGAGTCAACTAGCTCGGCAGGCTGGGGCACACATTTGCGGAATCTGCCTGACTCGATGACGGACGCCCCGTGCCCGTGCATGGTCGCACGAGCACCAGACCTCGACTCCAGCCCCAGCTCCCGTTCGGCCGACGTACCTGCGAGAAGGCGTGGAGCTGAGCAATCTCCTCGGCGAGGATCTGGTTCACTGTTGTCAGCTCCGTGATGCCAACACAGCTGAAGCCTAGCACCGGGAGAGGCACCGGGAGAGGGAAGGTCGGCGAGCACGTACCCATCTTGTGCCGTGCGAGCGTCATCTTGCGAGCAAAGTCGGGCGCGACAATGGTGACAGCAAAGGAGGAGCCGCAGTTGCCGGAGGTGTCGACGATGTCCTGTGATCAGCTCTATCCCGGGGAAGTGAGTTAGAACGGAAGCCATGCGCCATGTATCGAGACTGCGGCTCGCACAAGCACATGTCGAGGCGGGAGAGAAGGTACCCACAAAGTACTCGATCTGGAGGCTGGCGCGGAGCTTGGCCTCGATGCGGGCGTCGATGGGTTGTGGGTCGGCCATGGTAAAGGAGTGGGCGTCGATGCAGAGGTCGAGCGCGAGGTCGAGCGCGAGATGGTCAGAGTACGATGTGTGGTTGTCAACATGTCATCTCCCTTTGGCCCAGGTATCTGATAACCTAAGCGGATCGGCGGCGTGGGAAGCTTATCAATTTCAGTGCAGGTGACGTGTCATTTGGTTGTGCCGGAGCAAATGGCCACTTCCGACTCTGTTTCTTGATCGCTTCGTCAAAAGTCGGCCTCCGCAGGTCACCAGCATTGCGATCCGCCTCTCCACACCCACCCACGCCATGTCCGCCCCCCGCAGCCTGCTGGCTGCGCGCGCTGCGCTGCGCCCCGCCGTCTCCCCCGCCCCGCTGGCCGCGCTCGCCGCGGGCTCGTCCCGCGCGGCCTCCACCTTCACCCCCAGGCGGAGTTTCGAGCGCCGCCGCCCCCCCCGCCCCCGCCAGTCGACCTTCTTCACCGCCAAGGCGGACCTCACGGCCGCCCTCCTTGGCCTGCACGCGACGCGCGTGGCGGCCGAGGAGCGGCTGCGCGCCGAGCTCGTCTGGCCCCTCCCCAAGGGCCTCCCGCACCTCGACGCGCCGCCCACGGCCTGGAAGTCGCGCGAGGCCATGGACATGGTGATGCGCGCCAACCGCGACTACGACAACCTCATCGCCCTCCTCACCAAGATGCACCACATGGCGCACGTCGCCTCCACGTGCGGCGTGCACGACGTTGCTGGGCGCCTCGCCGAGGCGATTGAGCCGTTCCAGCGCTCGCAGCGCGTCGCGGACCTCGCCGCGCGCGCGGCGGCCAAGAGCGCCCGCGGCGCCGACCACGGCATCGACACCCTCGGGCGCGCGTACGCCCTCGGCCGCAGGAAGAGCAGCAGCGCCCGCGTGTGGGTCGTGCCGTCGCAGGCGGCGCGCACCCTCGCCGACGTCAAGGAGGGGGAAGAGGCCGTCCCCGTCTCGGCGCCCACGTCCGAGATCCTCGTCAACCACCTCCCCCTCCCCTCGCACTTTGCCAAGGTCGCCGACCGCGAGGCCGTCCTCCGCCCCCTCCGCGTGACGGGCCTTCTGGGCGCGTACAACGTCTTTGCGTCGGTCCGCGGCGGCGGCTCGACCGGCCAGTCCGGCGCCGTCGCCCACGCCCTCGCACAGGCCGTCACCCTCCTCCGCCCTGACGCCCACGACGCCCTCTTCAACGACGGCCTGCTCGCGCGCGACCCCCGTGTCGTCGAGCGTAAGAAGACTAACCGTCCCAAGGCGCGCAAGGGTGTAAGTTTCAGCCTGGAAAGTGGATCACTGCTGACAATAACAGTACACCTGGGTCAAGCGTTAAGTTGGGTATCATACTACTACCACTCGAGCATGCATCATTCTGTATTGGCAGGGTGGGGGGGCTGGGCGCTGAGGTTGCAGGCGGCGAGCATCTCCAGTGTGGTGCCGAACTCTCGAGCGCTGTCCGGCAGGCCGCGAGTTCCACAGCGAGGTTCAGACTCACAGCGCCCCAGGGGCCAAGTCGATGTGTGCTCCAGCTCCTCAACTGATACAAATGCATGCATGCATGTACGATGATGAAACAGAGGCCCTATCGCTAGGCGACTGTACAACTCCTCCCCACCCTCGCTCCCTCAACACATCGCCTACTCCACCCCGCTTCCCTCTGCCTACCCGCGGCTCCGCCGCCCGTTCATCGTCTCCTCGTACTTGACGCGCTGCGTGCGGTCCACCACCTGCACAAAGTACCGCCCACCCTCGCCCTTCCACGACACCCAGTCCGAGTAGTACTGGTGCGAGGTGGAGCGGAGGATGGCAGCAAAGGAGTCGCACTGGTGTCAACAGAGAAGGGGCCGGGGACAGGAAAGAACTCACGTTCGACTCGTTCATGCGGAAGCCCTCTGGGACGAAGGGCTTTAACGACACGATCGTTGCTCCCTCCTTGAGGTCGAGGAAGAGATGGGTGAGATCCATGTTTAACGACGACGGGAACACCTCGTTGTTGACCAGCACGACATCGGCCTCGGTGAGGCGGCGTCTCACGTCCGGGTGCGTGCGGAAGTCACCCTCGTGGCATTCGACGCTGAGGTTGCCGTCGAGGCACCACATGGCCCAGCGACGCTGGACTTCGCGCAGCTGCTTGCGGGCGCAGTGCGACGGGACGGGGAGTAACTCGAAGCCATAGCTCGCACACCCGGCCTGTACAGCCGCCCGCATGACACAGTTGCCGACACCACTGCCGAGGTCGACAAACACCGACTCGGGCTTGAGACCTGTCTGCTCGATGACCTTGCTCATGAACGTGTTGCCGAGCTCTCCGTACGAGTCCTCCTTCTCACTGATGGCGGCGGCGACGTCTTCGGGATGTTTGGGGTGGTGCGCCAGCTGCTCCACGAACGGCGCGACCACACGGTTGTATGCCGAGTCGTGCACAACGTTGATGAGGGCCGACCACTCGCTCCGCGTGATGCGATACTCGGGGCTCGTGAGCCACGCAGTCAGCGTGCCGTCCTCCTGCAGATCCGCGAGCGCCACATTGAAGCGCTTCATGGCCTTGAGGAAGCCTGGCCCGTCGCGGCGATTTGGCGCTAGTGCACGTCGTAGCGCCTCGCCGATGGTTTCTTGCTGAACTTGCGGCCTTGGTGATGTCCCATCCGGTGGAGGTGTTGACAGCGATGTCGGTGTCTGCAATCTACTCGGCACGGCAGACTCGAAGTAGTCGGACGCCTCAAGGGTGCCGAAGATGTGGGTGTGCGATGGCGGGATGTAGTCTGACGTTAGGGTCAAGTCGGGCAGGTGACTTACGCTTGAGAATCATCCCCAGTGCAGCCTTCAACTCGGAGATGGGGTTGTACTCTCCCGACGAGTGAGGGGTCAACAGAATGAACCTTGGGGGTAAGTGTATGCGCTTAGGATCGCCGATCACTCACTTCTCCACCGCCCCGGACGGGTAGCGCAGGTCGACTGACGGTATCGGATCGGCGTTCTCAAAGCCCGCTTGGGGGAAGTCTGTCGTCAGCTGCATCCCTCTGCGCCGACTCACAGGGAATGTACTTGTCGCGCCCGCCCTTGATCATAGAGCCCTTCTGTCCGCCAGCCCAGCCGCGCACCTCGCCGCGGACGGCCTCCTCACATGGGACGAAGCCTGCCCACCCGCGCCCGAACTCGCCGCGCTCGTCGACAAGCGACGGGCAGAACACCTTCCTCCCCACATCCACGTCGCCAGCGTCGGGCGTGACACCGTCGCTAGCGAGGCGGCGGCGCTTGCGGTCGAACGCATCGAGTGCGTCCTCCTCGCTGCTGTCGTCCGACTCGGGGAGCACGCGCATCTCGGCGGCCGGCGTCTTGCGTGGACGTGCCGGAGACGCCGAGCCCGCCGCCTTGGGCCTGTTGGGCTTGGGCGACGTCCCACGCGAAGGCACCTTGAGCCGCGCATCGGACCTGGGTCGTGGCGCGGAGGGGCCGGCGCGCGCCGACTTGTGCGGAGGAAGGCCGGGGAGGGAAGGGAGTGGGGCTGCGGGGCGGACCGAGACCTTCTTCTTGACGGTGACGGTGGAGACGGCGGTGGGGCGGCCCTGCTTGTTTCCGAAGAAGGACTGCATGGGGCCGAGTGCCGTGCGTGCCGTTGTGCCGAGAGATGGAAAGAAGAGAGACTTTTGGCAGACGAGTGCCGAGGATGACAAAGTGGATTGTTGACAAAAGCAAGGTGGTTGATCTTGAGATCTTGGACGGGTGGCCAATTGCTAAGGGACGACGAATGCCAGAAAAAAGGCCCCGAGCAGGCAAAAGAGTTGGAACCCACCCAGAGGCGCAGAGGCGCCTGGCCCATACAAGTTCCCCTGAGGTGTGATCACCCACGCCAACAAGGCGCTCCTCCTCATTCACCGTACACTGCACGCAACCTGTCTGCCGTCTGCCAGCCTGTCTGTATACTGGTGCTCACAAGGTCGATCAAGTCTACATTAATGCGCTACAATTGGGTCGTGTCTAGAAGATCTCTCGGCGCGTTCAATCCACAGGGTCGCTGGCTTGCGCGCGCGCCGCACAGCTTAGCAGCACGGGATGGGGAAGATGCAGATGTTGACGCTGAGGTCAGCTCGCCTTTCTAAGCATGACAGCTGGCGACTTACCGGCATGGGAGGATGGGGAGGCCGCAGAACTTGCCGGGGCAGCCGCCGCGGAGGCGGAGGACCTCCTCGTCGGTCTGCGGCGACTCGCCGGGGGGCGCCGCAGTGGCGTCTGGGGTTAGTCGCGAAGTCAGGTGGCGACGCACTCATCGTGTTCTTGGCGGTCGGCTGCTGGGCGACGACGAGCTGGGGCGTGTCGGCCTGGGGAGGGTACTGGGCGGGCTGCATGGTGGTGGGTTAGGTGTGAGTAGTGGAGAAGAGTGAAGAGTGTGAAGTGTGAAGGAGAGATAACAAGGAGACGGGAGGTAGGGGTGCACCACACTATGGCTCCGAGCGACCCGAGCGGCGCGAGTATGCCAATGACATAGCCTCATAGATCTAGCCCTACAGCCCCGTCACGCGGCACGCATCCTCGGCACCTCGGATGCTTCGTACTTGGTTGTGCTTCGTCTGCCTAGTAGTGCATGCTGTGGTGTGCTGTCGGCCGAGTACAGTCGGAGCGCCATAAGCAGTGCAGCAGAGAGCGAGGACATGACATCACAGCTCCTCCATTGCTGCAAAACAAGGTCTGTGCGACTCTCCCATCGATCGATTGGGTGGCGCCGGCGCGCCTCACCGAAATGACATACACGTGGTTGTGGCAAGCCTAAATCAATAGGCGCGAAACATTTTCCGTGACTGGGACCTCGCGCCCCTCGCCGCCCTTGTTGCTTCTTTTCGAACACAACCACAAGTCAACTCTTACTGCATACTGTTCACTGCATCCTCTCTCAACAATACCAGGTCACCTCTCAACGTACACCACTCGCACAGCTCGACGCTCCACCCACCTACATCCGAGTCACCTTCTTCCACCATCTTCTTGGAACCAACTCTGCGCGCGCGCTACACCTCCTTCGCCGTCCCAAGCCCACCTCACCCTCCCCTTCCGTCGATCTTTCCTCGGCCAGCGCAGGCCCGCTTCTAGCCCCTCCCACACCCTAATACTCCCCGCCATGACCCAGCCCGTGCCCACCCGCCGCACCGCGTCGCTCACCGGCAGCTCGCGCCTGTCGCTGAGCGTCGGCACGAAGCAGGCGCCTCAGACGCCTGGCCATGCCGCCGGCCGCCACCCCCTGCGCCAGGAGTGGGTCGAGTGAGAGAACGCGCTGACAGACAGCTGGTCGATCAGCTACGTCCACCGCCCGCCAGGAGCCAAGGTCGACTACGAGAAGGAGATCCACAAGGTTGCGACGTTTGGCTCGGTGAGTGGTAGCGCATGGGAGCGGGTGCTCGAGGCGTGCAGGAGACTTGTGGACGTGGTGCGCGAGTCCCACGTTTCGTCTGAGCACGCCGGAAGGAGGCACCGGAATGGCTGCTGTAACGGTGTGTGTGGTGCACCGGTGCCGAGCATCTGTCTGCCCGTGAACAAGCTGACCGCAGATCGAGTCATTCCTCCACCTCTACGCGCACCTCACCTCGCCTTCGGACTTGACGCCTGTGACTGACCTGCTCTGCTTTGCAAGCAGGATCCAGCGCCCGGGCATCTGGGAGGAGATCCCCAAGTGCGTAACTCTCTCTCAGCGACTGCTGGCCCGCAGAGGACCGTGTGTGAAGCAAGGCTGACCTGCAGCGGCGGCAAGTTCACGATCCGGTTGATGCACCCCGTCACGCCGGTGCTGTACGAGTCGCTCCTGTTCGCCCTCATCGGTGACCAGTTCGACGAGTCGGACAACGTCGTCGGCTGCGTGCTGAGCGTGCGCCAGACGGAGGACATCCTGAGTGTGTGGGTGGAGGAGGAGGGTGACGCCGTGCGGTCTGGGGCATTGCGGTGAGTATCACATCAGCCTTCACCGCTAACCTACAGAGAGAAGATTCTCTCGCTGCTGTCGCTTCCTTCCACGACGCTCTGCGAGTACCGTTCGAACAAGGCGTTACTTGACGCCGCGTCCTCGATGAACAAGATGGAGGGCGTGCCTCAGGAGGGTGTGCAGCAGCACCAGCACGCCCACCACTCGCACGGCTTTGGGCACCACCAGCAGTCCCAAGGCTTTGGGCAGCACCGGCACCAGCAGCACAGCGTGGGACAACACCACGCGCCGCACGGAGACCGGGGGTACGTCCGGGAGCCCCGCGGCCCGAGGGACGATGCCGCGCGGACCGGCGGGTGGGGTAATGGATTCCGCAGGGAGCAGTAGGCTCGGAGATCGACAGTATTGATGCATGGGCGGGCCGGGGGAGCCGTTGGAATCTGGGGCAATCTGGCACGGGTGGAGATGTGTGGGGTGGAGATCTGGTCCGGGGTGGACGGTGGAGGTCGGGCCGTACCATGGCATGCTGTTAGTGTTGCTTGTGTGCCTCGCTGCTGAGATCATGCTTGTCGACGGGCCCGAGACTGGTTATCAGTGGACGCCGGCGCGTCGGGGCGCTGGACATCCGTGCCCGGCCGCGAGGCCCGCGGAACAAATAGCGGGACATCCGCCAAGACCCCCTTGGCCCAGAGCCAAGATTTTGGTAACCCCATCGGCCGTGGTGGCAGGCGTCGTGGCTCGTGAAGACCGATGGATGCTGCACACGCCAGAGGCTAGGGGGCGAGTCCGTTGAATGGCGACAGTCGGAATGAGCACATCACCGTCCTCTGGGACTGATTGGAGGGTGGCCCGGGCGGGCCGCAGGTCCGTCACGGGGCCGGCCACCAGTCCACAGAAGCAGTCGCAGCCGATTGGGATTAGCCTCGCGATCTCGGCGTCTTTTTCCAACTTGCCGCACACCGAGCGAGACGAGGGCTGCGGCGCCAAGACTGTGTGGGCCGGGCCGGGTGTCTTCTTTCCCGCCTGCTTGTCCTTGTGCTCGTGGCCCGATGTTCTCCGCCACCCCAGGGCCCCGTAGCATCATGTGATCTGATTGAGCGCTGAGGATTGTGGACTGTGGACTGTGGACTGTGGGTGGACAAAGTGGACGGGACGTCTGCGGGCCGGTGGACGGCCCGGGGTCCCTGAGCCCCCGTGGGCTGTCGTCGTGACCGCTCATTGCCCCGCACTTGTCCCCGTGCCTGCGTCCACAAGGCGCCTCTCCACCTCGCAGCCCCGGGGAACCTGGGGCTGTCGTGTGGCCAAAACGCAGGTGATCCGTCCACTTTGGCCCTCGGCACACCGGCCCGCCGGGCCGCCAGGTCACTCTTACTGCCAGTGGACGCATGGAGCGGTGGACGCTGGTGTCGGCCCATTGACAGGTTATAATACCCACGCCGCTGCTCAATGCCCTCACAAACACAAGCTGCGCCCCGCACCCAGCGCCCCACACTCCAGAGTCTCCAGCTCGCCCTCACAACTACTCCACAACCCGATCTCACGAAGAATGGTCGACTACCAGTGAGTCGCGACCCCCTCATACAAGATGGCGGAAGAGGGCAGGAACCCAACAGAATACTCCCACAGTGGAGGGTTCCGCTGAGTTCCGCCGCTCCACGCCTCCGCCCTCCGCCGCGAGGCACCTCCGCCGCAGAGTGGCAGTGTGGCGACTCTCCCACCGTCAAGTACTAACCCACAGGGATGAGGAGCGCCGCGTCGGCGCGCTCGACTCGTCGCTGACCTACCCCGCCAAGCGCGGCTTCTTTGCGCACTCGCGCGCGTACATGATGGCCCTCATCGGCTTCATGGGCATCTTCCTCTTCGGGTACGACACAGGATTAGGAGGAGGTACGCTTGCGCCATCAGACTGTACTCAAACACGATGCTAACACAGTAGGTGTGCTCGCGTTGAAGACGTTCCAGCGCGAGTTCGGCCTCGCCAACCCCGACGGCACCCCCGTGAGCAACCTCCGCACGCTGCAGGGCAACGTCGTCTCGATTCTCCAGGGTGGCGCGTTCTTCGGTGCCCTCTTCGCCGCGCCCACTGAGGACCGCCTCGGCCGCAAGAACTCGCTCGTCATCGGCTGCATCATCTTCATCATCGGCGGTGTCATCCAGACAGCCTGCTTCTCGTCCCTCGACCAGTTTTACGTCGGCCGCTTCCTCGCCGGCTTTGGCGTCGGTGCCATGTCCTGCGTGTGCCCGACCTACGCCTCCGAGATTGCGCCCAAGGAGATCCGCGGCCGCATCACCGGTCTCTTCCAGATTGTCGTCGTCGTCGGCGTCGCCTTCTCCTTCTGGATCAACTACGCCGTCTCGTTCATGGACCCCAGCGTCGGCGCCAAGCAGTGGCGCATCCCCATCGGCTTCCAGCTCGTCCCCGTTGGCCTTATGCTTGCCCTCCTCCCCCTCCTCCGCGAGTCGCCTCGCTGGCTCGCCGTCAAGCACCGTGACGAGCTCGCCCTTACCAACCTCGCCTGGATCCGCAAGCTCCCCGAGGACGACCCGAGCGTCAAGCTCGAGTTTGCCGAGATTACCGCTTCCATCCGCGAGGCCGAGGCTTCCACTGGCGGCGCTTCGTGGCGCGACGTCTTCCGCAAGGGCAACTTCAACCGCTTCCTCATCGCGTTCATCATGTTCACTCTTCAGCAGTGGTCCGGGCAGAACTCGATCTCGTACTACGCCCCCATCATCTTCGAGTCGATCGGTCTCCGTGGCTCGCACACCTCGCTCCTCACCTCGGGCATCTACGGTATTGTCAAGATCGTCGCCACTGCCGTCTTCATCTTCTTCGGTGTCGAGAAGTTTGGCCGCAAGCGCCCTCTCCTCGTCGGTATCTTCATGATGTCGGGCTTCCTCTGGATCATCGGTGCCATCTTCAACACCAACCTGCCCGACAAGAACGCCGCCGAGCCCTCGTCTGCCTCGATCGCCATGGCCGCCATGATCTACCTCTACGTCATCCCCTACTGCTTCTCGGTCGGCCCCCTCCCCTGGGTCATCTGCTCTGAGATCTTCAACAACTCGACCCGCCACTACGGCCTCATGACCGCCTCCATGTCGCAGTGGCTCTGGAACTTTGCCGTCTCGATGGCCACCCCCCACATGGTCGACAAGCTCCCCAACGGCGGCATCTTCTTCTTCTTCGCGTGCATCAACATTATCTCGTTCCTCCTCGCCCTCTTCTTCCTCCCCGAGACCAAGGGCGTGTCCCTCGAGGCCATGGACGTCATCTTCGGCCTTACCACCGCCGAGCAGCGCGAGCGCGACGTCGCTGCTGCCGCGCAGGACCTCCAGGTCGAGAAGGACGTGGCCGACGTCTCGCACAACTCGGTCGACCTTGACCGCAAGGAGAAGGTTTAAGGTCATGGAAGGAAAGGGAGTGAGGGAGGTGGAAGGAAGATGGTACTGTTGTTCGAACGAGTCGGTAATCCAAATGCAGTTGCATGAGATATGCTGTGAGTTGCAGTGGGGGTGGGCGTTGTGTTGAGAGTTGCAGCTTCAGACGAGACAGAGTTTGCCGTTCAAGAAGACAGAACAGGGCCTGATTAGAGAGGCGGCACGGCGATCAGATAGCCCTCTCCCACCAGTCCAGAGTGTCAGCCTGTGCGGTTGCCTCGCAGTGCCAAGCTTCTTGTGCCGACTGAACGTCTGCTAACGTCATCCACATATGCCACATTTGAGCGACGATTATTAATCATAGTCGACCTCCGGGTCTTATGCCATCTGTCAAACAGTATTAGTGACCACATGCTCTAATGTTGACCCTTATGTCGTTGATACATCCCTCTGTCTATGATGGTACAATAGCTTCCTTCCCAACCATCACGTCTTTCACTTCTTCCTTGTACTCCTTGCCGCTATCCTTCCCGGCTCCCTCTTCCTTTTCATTACCCACCATGCTCGCTTAGACCTGGCTGTCCTTGGTGCGAACAGGCTCGACGTGGTTGATGGAGAGCTTGGTGTCGGGGTCGACGGCACCGGGGCCCATGTTGTGCTCGGCGCGGAGGCGCTCGGAGAGGATACCATGGGCGGTGCGGGGCGAGAGCGCAAAGAGCTCGTCCATGTGCTCGAGCGGGATGCCCGACGTCTCGGGAACGAAGAAATAGACGAAGGGGATCGAGAGGACCATGAGGGATGCGAAGAAGATGTAGACGCCAAAGCCCATCGAGGTGAACATCTGGGGCGTGAAGCGGGCGATGAGGAACGCGAAGAGCCAGTTGCTGGCGGCGATGAAGGCCTGGGTCGCCGAGCGGATAAAGGTCGGCATGGTCTCGGCGCCAAACACCCAGGGGGTACCGTTCCAAGTGGGGCCGTAGAAGCAGGTCCATAGGTAGAAGGCGACCATGGCGGAGATGCCACCGCCGGAGAGGGACTCGCTCGGGTTGTTTCCGGGCTTGGCGACGGCAATGTAGATGGCGATCCAGTACATGCAGACGGCGCCGCCAGCGGAACCGATGATGAGGAGGAGCTTGCGGCCGTACCGGTCGACGAGCCAGAGGAGCCAGACGAGGGCGACGGCGAACTTGATGAGGCCGAAGACGCCAGTGGTGAGGAGCGAGGTCGAGGTGCCGGAGACGCCGATCGACGCGAACACGGTGGGCGAGTAGTAGTTGATGGCGTTGATGCCGGTGACGTTCTGGCCAATGAAGAGGCCAATGCAGAGGGCGAGACGCTTCATGTACGAGCCGTTGCTGAAGAGGGTCTTCATGGGGGCGAGGATGCCACGGCCGGCACGCTCCTCGTCGTACTCGATGGCCGACTTGATCTCGTACATCTCCTCCTGGACGTACGAGTGGTCGGCCGGGAGCATGCGGATGACGGCGAGGTTGGCGAGGGCGGCGTCGAAGCGGTCACGCGAGGCCAGCCAGCGGGGGCTCTCCTTGAGGGTGAGGCAGCCGAGGGCGAGCATGCCGCCGGGGATGAGCTGGACAGCAAAGGGGATGATCCACTGGACGTTGCCGTAGGGGATGTGCTGGTTGACGCCGTAGCCGATCCAGAAGCCGACGACGGCACCGATCTGCCAGCCAAGCTCGTAGATGCCGATCAGGCGACCACGGATGGCGGGTGGCGAGATCTCGGCAATGTAGATGGGCGTGAGGTTGGACGCGACACCGACGGACCACCCGGCAATGATGCGGCCAGCGTACATGATGCCGAGGCCGGTGTTGCCGCTCGCGACAGTCTGGAGGACCGAGCCGACGACGAAGATGAGCGAGGCGATAAAGAGTCCCCACTTGCGCCCAAAGTAGTAGCCGACAAAGTAGCCCGAGAGAGCGCCGAAGAAGCAGCCGGCCTGGTAGCACGAGACAATGTTGGCCGAGAGGAAGTTGAACTCGGCCTTGGTCTTGGTGGCCAGGTTGAATTCGTCCTTGAACGACTTGAGGGCCATCGCCGAGCCGATGAAGGCGGACTGGGGTCAGATGGGCCGAGGAATGAGAGGCCGGGTGGACTCACGTCGTAGCCGATCATGACCGACGCCCAACACGCCATCGACGCGAAGAAGTAGACGCGCCAGTTGTACACCTCCTTGGGCGTGGGCCTGTCCTCGACGATCGTGAGCTTGACCATGTTTGCTGAGCCGTTGCTGGGCTTGAGAGGGGATGGAGAAAAAGTCTCAACACCCCCCGGCCTTTTAACTGCTGGATCCGCCGCTGCTGACGCGAGTCGCGCCTCTCGTCCACCTCCCCCACCCGCCCGTTACCGAAGCCAAGAATCAAGCTTCGAAATTCGCTAGTCTCACCGATGGCGTAGGAAAAACCTGGCTCCACGGGGCGACGGTAGTGGGCGGGCTCTGCGCGGGGCTCTCCCAGCCGTCCGCCGAGGAACGATTCGGGACGTTCCTGTGCACATGACATCCGGTGGACCAATAAGGTTGCGTTATTTGGGCTCCGGTGAACCCACCGGACTAATCTATCCTGAGAGGAAGGCCGACAAGCGCGCAACTTCCTGTTATTTCCGTGGGACCGATGGGAGGTATCGCCCGCACTGTCCAAGTGACGAGCAGGTCGGTCACCGGACGCAAGGAGGAAGCGAGCGCTGAGCGCGCGTGGGGCACGGCGGGGCCGTGATATCCATGCTGTATCCCGTGGGAGGCCCGTGTGGGGGAAAGAGTGGGGAGATATCCGGCGTATAATCGTTAAGCGACGCATGCGATGTGCAACTTGCCCAACCACAGGGCGTCAGATGGGTCTCCGGAGAGCCTAGTTCCGGAGTCCATCCTTGGCGACTCCAGAAACTTGTCCCCACTGCGGTGAACATGGCCCCGCATCAGGGGTCGTTATATCCAAGAAACATCCACGGTGACCCGGTTTTGCGGGTGCTTGATGCGGGCGGGGAGGTGGGGCCACCCAACATCGGGCCGACGGACTGTTTGCTGCTGATGATATTTCTGACTCGTAGATCTTCGTTTTCTTCCCTCCACACTGCCACTGTGCCACGCACACATATACATACACACACATTCCTAACGCCCCGCACAGACCTCGCCACCATGACGCACACAACACCAGAGCACAAGGACATCTACCTCTTCGGCTTCCCCATCGCCCACTCGGGCGCGCCGAGCCTGCACAACCTCGTCTTCGAGTCCATCGGCAGCCCAAGCACCTACAAGCTGTGGTCTACGTCGGCCGTCAACCAGGCGGTGCTGGACGAGCTGAGGAGCCCTTCGTCGGGCGGTGCTGCGTGAGTCCCCCTCCCTATAGTTCGTTAACAGCAGGGTAACGATGCCCCTCAAGGCCGCGATCATGGAGCACCTCGACGAGATCAGCCCCGAGGGCTACGCGACGGGCGCGTGCAACACCGTCGTCCCCGTCCAGGAGGGCGGGCGGCGCAAGCTCGTGGGCACCAACACCGACTTCCTCGGTGTGCGCAACTCGCTCCTTCAGGCGCTGGGCGAGCAGCACGCCTCCGTGTCCGTCGGGACGACGGCGACGTACGCCCCCGGACAAGCGAGCGGGATGGTCATTGGCGGCGGGGCCACGACGCGCTCGGCCGTGCACGCCCTCTACACTCTTGGCATGAACCCCGTCTTCCTGGCAAACCGCGACGCCGCGGAGGTGGCCGATACCATCGCGCACTTTGACGCGCGGAGCGACCCGGCCAACCCCAACCGCCTGCGCCTGATCCACCTCACGAGCGTGGAGCAGGTCGAGGGGCACCTGGGGCCAAACGCGACCGACCGCCTCCCCGGCGTGGCAATGCTCGTCGGTGCCATCCCAGGTTTGTCAAAACGTTGACACAGCTGACCTTAGCCATCGCACCCAAGAGCTTCGAGGAGCGCATGGTGTACACCATCGCGACGCACATCTTCACCCTCCCCTTCCAGGCCGGCTCGACCGCCGGCGACCTCCCTATCCCCTCCCCCCGCATCTTCCTCGACATGGCGTACAAGCCGCGCCTGACGCCGCTGCTCAAGATCGCCGCCGCGCTCGGGTGGCAGGATGTCGGCGGCGTCCAGGCCATGATTGAGCAGGGGCTGGCGCAGCAGCGCATGTGGAAGATGGGGAGTGCGAGCGTCACTGTCGCGTCGGACGAGTCGCTCCTCGACGCCGAGACGTGCCGCAAGGCGCGCGAGTTTGTCGAGAACATGAAGGACATTGTCCCGACCGAGCCTGAGGTTGACCGCTTCAAGATTACTGCGTAGGATGTAGATTAGGATGTATCAGTATGGTGTACGCGCAGAGAGGAGATACGAGGAGCAGGGTGGGAGGCCACCATTAGGCCCTTCTTTCAGATTTTCGAGGAACCGGCTTCCGCACGGTGAGCGGCGTTCTCCACACGTACGGCCCAGAGGATTGGGATGGGGTAAGCTGTCAGCCGTGGGCCTGTCCCCATCACTCGCCGAAAGTCTAATCCAGTACATGCATGTTCTAAAGCTTGCCCTTGGCCTCGGTGGACGGCAGCAGCTCGCCATTGTCCTTGGTGACGCGGATGAGGTCGGCGCCGTCCTCGGAGAACTTGTGCGTGAACTCTGGGTTGCCGAGGATTGCGACGGTCTGCGTGCCGTACGCGCATACCTCGCCCTTCATGTCGTAGAACGTGATGCGGAGGAAGCCGAGTCTCCGGCCTGTTGTCAGCTTGATATCGTGACAAGAGCTGCACCAATCTTGACCGGCTCCGTCACCATGTGGAGGTAGTCGCCGAGTCTCCCTGATGGGCGCACAAACTCGCACGAGATGTTGGTGCTGACACTGCCGACCTTGGGCACACCGAGCGTCTGCATTCCGAGCCACGTCACATCGTCGACGAGCTGATGTCAGCTGATGTTTCACGGAGATCAATGTGGATGAGGGCGCGACGCGTGGCAGTGATAGCGAGGGGCGCGACTCACAGTCATGACGACGCCACCGTGCACGTTCTGCTGTCAGCTCCCGCGACCTGATTCAGCTCACCCCGTGGCCGTTCAGATGCCGCTCTTGCACCTTCATGCGGAGCTCGGCGCGCCCGGGCTTCGCGGAGATGACCTCGACAGAGTTACCGAAGACGTTGTCGTCGTGGTCTGTCTCAGCTCAAAGTTCATCTTCTTAGCAAGACTCACTGCCCTTGATGGACTGGGCCCAGCACTGGGGTTAGCGCGGACTATGGGGTGGCGCACCTCCTTGACGTGCTCGTAGCAGGCGCCCATAGTGATTGATGAGTGTGCGGTGGGGTTGGGGTGTAGAGAGTGTGAGAGGGCTGTGAGGGGTTGAGATTGGAGCAAGAACCCAAAAGAGATTGTGAGTGGAAGAGTGAAAGAAGGAGAGAGAGAGAGAGCGATGGAGCGACGGAGAGTATGTCTGTTGACAAATCTTGCCAAGAGGACGGGCCCACCGGGCTGGATGTCTGTCAACATAGCCGGGGTGGATGGAGCTGGTGGAGGGGTGTCGGGTACTTCCGAAGATGGGGATCCCCCGTGGGGAAGAACCACGCGACGTGCCACATGCCTCACATGCTCACAGCTCACAATAGTCCAAGTGGTGGCTAGTTAGCGCGCTGCACCATGCTGTCACTCTCCCCATCATCCATAGCCATCTCTCTCACTCTTGCTCTAACCGCCGTCTATATCAACCTCCACGTCTCTCCCTCCTCTCTCTCATCTCTCCCACTCTTCTCCTCCCTATCAAAGGAGCCCATCTCTCACTGTCCAAAGGACCTCGACCGTCACGCGACTATGACAGACTACCGCCTTCCCACGTCGGTGCGGCCGACGCACTACGAGCTGGCCGTACGCACCGACCTCGCTGCGTCGCCCCCGCGCTTCGAGGCCGAGGTCACCATCTCCCTCGAGGTGCTGGAGGACACGCCCACCATCGTCTTCCACATGCACCCCTCTCTCTCCGTCACTCACCTCGCCCTCCACGCCGGCGTGACACAGGAGCTGCCGGTTTCCTCCCTCTCCACCGACGAGGAGAAGGAGAGAGCGACCGTCTCCCTCGCGCAGCCGCTCAAGAAGGGCGAGGCCAAGCTCTTCGTGCGCTACGAGGCCGAGCTCAACGGCAACATGATGGGGTACTACCGCTCCAATTCGGACCCAGCCGCCAACGGGAAGTGCCTTGTGTGAGTGGTGCGAGTAGCGGTGGCAGCTAAATTGTTGCTTGTGAGCTGACCCCAGCTACGCGCTCACGCAGTTCGAGCCTACATCAGCCCGCCGCGCGCTGCCGTGCTGGGACGAGCCGTTGTTCAAGGCCACCTACGGTGTTACCCTGATCGCACGCAAGCATGAGACTGTTCTGGCGAACATGGACGCTGAAGGGAGCGAGTCCTTCTCACCCAACGCGGTCAAGGTTGCCGACGTCTTCGCCGACGGATATGTGGCCGGCTCGACTCTTTCGCCCGCCTTCTCTGGGGCTTCCAACCCCGAGGGCTGGGTCTCGACCCGCTTCACTCGCACGCCACCCATGTCCATTTACCTCCTGGCGTGGGCGTGCGGCGAGTTTGCGCACATCGAGTCCCAGCACAAGTCGGCGATTACCGGCAAGTCTCTCCCTCTGCGTGTATATGCCACGAACAGCATCGTGCAGGGGCGCATGGCGCTCGATGCGACTGCCTCCGCGCTCAAGGTGTACGAGGAGCTCTTCGGCATTGCGTACCCGCTCCCGAAGCTCGACACGCTGGTCGCGCATGACTTCGACATGGGCGCAATGGAGAACTGGGGCCTCATCACCGGCCGCACTGCGGCGTACTTTGTCAACGACCGCAGCAGTCTCACGTCCCTCAAGCGCTGCGGTACAATCCAGTGCCACGAGGTTGCGCACATGTGGTTCGGCAACATCGTCACCATGAAGTGGTGGGACAACTTATGGCTCAACGAGGCGTTCGCCACACTCATGGGCTCCCTCGTCCTCCCCGAGCGCATCTGGCCGGAGTGGAAGATGGCCGGCGAGTTCCTCGAGGCGCACTGGGAGCGCGCTCTCAGCCTCGACGCCAAGCGCTCCAGCCACCCCATCCAGGTCGACTGCCCCGACTCGAACAAGATCGCGTCCATCTTCGACGCCATCAGCTACTCCAAGGGCGCGTCCGTTCTGCGCATGCTCATGAGCGTCGTCGGCGAGGAGAAGTTCTTCCAGGGCGTCGCCGCGTACCTCAACAAGCACCTCTACGGGAACGCCGAGATGCAGGACCTGTGGGACGGCATCTCGAGCGCGGTCGGCAAGGACGTTGGCGAGATGATGAACGCGTGGACGATGAAGGTCGGCTTCCCCGTCGTCCGCGTCGAGGAGCTCGGCGGCGGCAAGATCAAGGTGTCGCAGAACCGCTTCCTCTCGACTGGTGACGTCAAGAACGACGAGGACGAGACCACTTGGTGGGTGCCGCTAGAGATCAAGAGTGTCGGTAAAAGTGATGGCAAGGGCGGCGCCAATGTCGACCACTCGGCAGTCTTGTCGACCCGCGAGGCGGAGTACTCCGTGCCGAGCGACGTCTTCAAGCTCAACGCCGAGACGGTTGGTGTGTACCGCGTTGCATACACGCCTGAGCGCTTGGCCAAGCTCGGCTCGCAGGCGGCCAATTTCACCCCGGCAGACCGCCTCGGGCTCATGTCGGACGCGAGCGCGCTCGCGCAGGCCGGGTACACTCCCTCGAGTGGCGCCCTGGCTCTCGGGGCCGCCCTCGCCAAGGGTGAGAAGGATTATCTCCCGCTCAGCCGCATCTCTGCCTTCCTCTCGTCTCTGGCCGGCTCGTGGTGGGAGCACCCGCTGCGCGAGGCAATTGACAAGCTGCGCATTGAGATCTTCAAGCCCGTTGTCGAGCGCCTGGGGTACGAGTTCGCCGCCTCCGACGAGCCCGAGGTGCGCGAGCTCCGCAAGCTCGCGATCAGCGTGTGCGCGCGTGCCGGCGACCCCCATGTCATCGCTGCTCTGCAGGAGCAGTTCGTCTTGAAGGGCGGTGACATTGTCCCCGACCTGCGCCAGATCACGTACCGCACGGTCGTGGCGCACGGCGGCGAGAAGGAGTACAACGTCGTGGCCGACGTGTACACGAACCCGCCCGTGCCGATGGCGCGCACCGACGCGGTCTGGGGCCTCGCGGCCGCGCGTGACCCCGAGCTCGTGAAGCGCACGCTCGACATGATCCCCAGCGACGCGGTCAAGGACCAGGACGTGTACATCTTCTTCATGGGGCTGGCGGCGAACTCTGCCGCGCGCCGCGACGGCGCCCAGTACCTCATGGACCGGTGGGACGAACTCAACAAGCGCTTCCACGCGAGCTTTGGGCTGCGCAATGCCATTGGTGGGGCGTTTGGCGCGCTCTCGAGCAAGAAGGACCTCGAGAAGGTCGAGGCGTTCGTCAAGGACAACGGTGAGGGCGAGCGAGGTGGAGTGCTGACCGCAGATACCGCCAAGTACGCCACGATACTCGAGCAGGCTGTCGAGGGAATGCGCGCTCGTGCCGCCTGGGTTGAGCGCGACACAGAGGACGTCGCGTCGTGGTTCAAGCAGCGCTCCTGATTCATATGGGCGGGGAGTTGGCAAGACGCAGTGCAGGACGCTGAAGTAGGGCTGCTGTGTAGCATGGCCGTATAGAAGTACAACATGAAGATCTTCACTGGTGCAGGGTTACTACACGCTACAAGAAGCTCATGGATGCAGGTGCTCGTGATGTTGGACCAGGCTTTGGCAACCCAGTTCTTCATCCATAGACAAGGGAGGGGCACTGCCACAGGCTCTATCTCCTCCAGAGCTCGCCCACATCATCCGGCGAGATGGCCGAGCGGTCTAAGGCGCTGTGTTAAGGTGACTCCGAGTCCGAGTCCTGCGAGAGCAGGTCGACGGCGCGAGCATCCCGCAGTCTTCGGACGTGGGTTCGAATCCCACTCTCGTCAACAGGGGATTCAGTTCCTCGGCCTCCTCTTTTGACCTTACAGGGTATACGAGGGGGGAGCCCAAGGGTGCAAGAGGGGCCTCGCGAACGTTGTTGGACGGTGCAGAGGCGCGAGGTCGAAAATGTAGATGGTGGACGACCTCCACCTCGGTGTTGTTCCTATTGAGCGTGATTTCGGCCGAATCCTAATTGAGGGGTGGGTGAATAAGCCGGTCGTGCTGATCCCTCATTTTGCGTTGTTTTCGCGGAGCCCCGACGTCATTCGACTCGCCAAAGTCATGGGCAGCAGTCTCTGTCTCTCCTCTCCATCACACTCTCCATCATGGCCGCCATATCGACTGCAGACGCGGACCCCCCCTCCCAGCACTTTTCGCACGCGCACCACCACCACTCCCCCTCCCCCCTCTCGGACTCTGGCGAGCCGCAGCATGTCCTGATCCTCTACGCGTCCGAGACGGGCGACGCGCAGGACGTTGCGGAGAGAGTCGCCCGCGCCTTCCGCTGCCACCACCGCCGTGCGATCACGATGAGCATGGACGCCTACGACATTGCTGACCTGCCCCACGAGCCGCTCCTCATCCTCATCACGAGCACGCACGGCCGCGGCGAGCCGCCCCCCGCCATGCGCGGGCTGTGGAGCAAGCTCATCCGCGCAGGCCTCCCCAACCACATCCTCGAGGGTGAGTTCGAGGATAGGGACCGGGCTGACTGCAGACGTGCACTACTCGCTGTATGGGCTGGGTGACTCGTCGTATGAGCGCTTCTGCTTTGCGGGCAAGATGTTGGCGCGCAGAATGGAGAGCCTCCGCGCACAGAGCCTTGTCGAGCCTGCTTGGGGCGACGAGCGAGCCCCCGATGGGTGAGCTTGAGAGAGTAGGAGAGAAAGCTCACGCCAGAATCGAGGAGACGCTCCTGCCCTGGCTGGAGCGTACGCTCGCCGCCATCGTGCCGTACCTCCCCGGGCCGTCGTGCGCCCCCCGGCCCGAAACCGAGCTCCCGCCCCCCATCTACCGGCTAGAGCCTGTGGAGGGCGGGGACGTGTCCAAGGCCCTCGACCGGCTACACCTCGACGCCAAGGAGCGCAGCGACTCGAAGGCCGAGTACACTGACATCCCGCCAGGCGGCACGAATGGCAGCGAGGCCAACGGCATCACCCAGAGCGCGCGGGCGATGGTCTACCACCCCGCCGGGTGGCAGTGGGCGACGCTTACGCGCAACAAGCGCGTCACGGCGCCGGACTGGTGGCAGGACGTGCGCGAGGTCGAGCTGGAGCTCGCGCCCGGGGTGTGAGTTGCTCGCAGACTATCACAACTTATCCCAGATCGTATCCTCCAGGCGCTATTTGCGCTCTGCAGCCGCGATGCTCGGACGCCGAGGTCGACGAGTTCCTAGAGTCCAATAAGCTCGAGGCGGAGGCGGACAAAGTATTCGTCATCTGCTCGACGGTGCCAGGTGAGCTGAGCCATGGCTAGGCAGCTGACTCCAGCCCAACCGCTTCCGGAACACCTGCCCCCCGGGCCGACAACGCTGCGCACCCTCCTGACGCACCATCTCGACCTGCGGTGTCCGCCACGAAAGAGCTTCTTCGAGTGGCTGCGGCGGCTGAGCAAGGACGAGCGCGAGCAGGAGCGCCTCGACGAGTTCATCACTGATCCTGTGAGGCCCTATGCACCTTCACCTGCTGACGCCAGGACGAGATCCACGACTACGCCACGCGTCCCAAGCGGTCGACTCTCGAGACGCTCGCCGACTTCCGCGAGACGACCATCCCACTGTCCTACGTCCTTGAAATCCTCGGCCCGCTGCGGCGACGCCAGTTCTCCATTGCGAGCGATTCAGAGGTAAGCTGTCTTGGAAGACCTTAGCTAACGACAGGCGCACCCGGGCAAGATACAGCTGCTTATTGCCCTGGTCGACTACAAGACCAACCTCAAGATTCCACGCGTGGGACTGTGCTCGTCGTGGCTGGTGACGCTGCCAGAAGGTAAGCACATGCAATGACGCCTGCTGATAGTCAGGAACCCGCGTCCCATATACGCTGCTTCCTCCAACGCTCCATCTTCCTGCTGACGATGTGCCTGTGGTTCTTGTCGGCCCGGGAACAGGCGTGGCGCCTATGCGGGCCTTCCTGGAAGCGCGCTTGCGCCGTGGCGCTGCTAAAGGTGAGTTGATAGCCAGCTAATTAATGCGCGTGTCATCTGACATCAGACACGGCACTGTACTTCGGCTTCCGCTCTAGGACAGCGGACCTCTACTTCCCCGACGACTGGGAGGAGGCCGAGGCCGCCGGGGCGCGTGTGCGTCTCGCTGCCTCCCGCGACGGCAAGGACAAGGTGTATGTGCAAGATCTCATCCGCAAGGACGCGGTAATGATCAACGACTGGGTTGCCAAGCGTGGCGCTCACGTCTATGTGTGCGGGTGAGTACCAGGATCTCATGGGGCTGGACTGGTACGCGAGGGGCAGACCGTCGCACCCCGGCGGCCGTGACAGCCGTCACGTTGAAGCCGATGCGTCCGACGCCCCGAGCACCAGTCCGAGTCACAGCGGCTCACGCGGTCACGGCTCACCGTTCGCAGGTCCTCGAACGCGATGCCCCGTGCGGTGCGTGAGGCTATCGCGTGGTGCGTCAGTTCCGACGGCGCAGGAACGTTATCAGCGACCGAGGCCGAGGAGTACGTGGACGCCATGTTCGATGGCGACCGCGGAGGAGAGGAGAGCTGGTAGAACATGGCGGGGGCCGTCTCAGGAAGATGAGACATTCTAGACGACCTAGACTGAATGCATGTAGTGGGGGTGAAACGCGTCTGTGCGCGTGCCATTTGTCGAAGTCGGGGTTGATGTGCCTGGGCCACCAGGAGACGGGCATCAGCGGCCATGGTTGTGAGAGAACCCTGAAGTTTGTGGATGCGAGTACAAGTCAGAAGGTGCGCGTAATGTCGGGCCGTTCAAGTTCGGCAACCCATCTCGCTCTCTCGCTCTCTCAACCATCTACACACTCCTCATACCGCTAACGTCAACCGCCGCTTCTCTGCTCCAACACCACCACCTCTCAGGCAGCCGCTCTTCATCGCGTCGCCACCGATCGAGCCATCGATACGGCGTCAACCGCGCTTGAACAGACACAGCGGCCGCTCACCTCACGCCTCTCTCCTCCCACCCATCCCGAGCCGAGCGCAATGTCGACGACGACCACGCCGCCCGAGCCGCATGCGCGCTCGAGCGGCATGCCCTCCCCCCTACACCACCTGCTGAAGAGCTACACCTCGTCGCACCCGCTGCGCTCGCCGTCGCCAGTGCCCGCCAACGCGCGTGTCGATCCCCAGCGCCCCCAGCGCACTGCGCCACCCTCGAGCTCGTCCCCGCTCATGTGGACGCTGGGCGTGTGGATCGCCTTCATCCAGTTCGCCCTCGCCAAGGGCTTGCATATCGTCTGGAGCCTGCTCAAGCATCTCATCGTCGGGCCGCACCGCAAGAGCTGGGGGTATCGGATGACGTTTGTGAGTCTGCGCGATGGCGAGGCCACACAGCGCGGTGGGGCGCTCTGGGGTAGCTGCGATTCCAAGCTGTGATTGGAATTCCAGGATCTCGGTTCGCTGCGCTCCACACGATGCCAGCCGGACCAGTGCCGAGGGAAGCGGGCCCGAGCAGCTCACCGCACTGGGGACCGCTGGCGCCTCCCGCAGCCGGGTACACATCTGAGACACTTCTAACCCCAGATCGTCTCCTTCATGCGCAACGTCGCCAACTACACCGACTTTGCGGATATTGTGCTCGTGCGACGCCTAGTGTCCATCACCTACCTCATCCCGCTACCAGCGGACGCGGTGGTCACTCCCATCACCTTCCTCGTTCCGAAGCGGCGAGGGGAGGACGCCTGCCGAGGGTTCTTCCGGTAAGTCGAAGCCGTTGTATGGTACCATCGGGGAAGGGACAGATTGCTTTGTGCGAGAACGGAGCTAATCGCAGCGACTGGGACTGGCAGGAGACCGGCACGCGCGAGCTTACCGGCGAGTGGGTCGTCAACAATGATGTGTGGAAGCGGCTCAAGGCGGAGCGGCGTGCGCGGTGGAACGCCGAGATGCGGAGGAGAGCCCACTATCACGTCGGCCCCTCGCGGTTACGCCAACGCCACGACAGCGTTAGCTCGGAGAACTCGGAGACGACCCGTTCGCCGCTGCGCCGCATATTCTCATCCCTCCCAACCCCAATCTATGGTCGTACGCCTGCTGTCACGTCTCAGCCATTACCCGCGGGCCCCGAGGCGATGGAGATGCCTGATCCTGAGGTCGAAGGGGTGCCACCCTCGCGCCGCGAGCGTGTGATCTACTATGTGCACGGCGGTGCGTACTACGTCGGCAACGCGGCTACCCACCGCCTCATCACCATCGGCGTGAGCAAGGCCTGCAACGCGCGCGTCTTTGCCATCACATACCGCCTCGCCCCAGAGGCGGCCTTCCCCCTCCCCCTCCACGACGTTCTGCACGGCTATCTCCGGCTACTGGCAGCCCCTTTGTCGATTCCGCCCGAGAACATTGTCGTCATGGGCGACTCGGCAGGCGGCGGCCTCTCCATTGCGCTTTGCATGTACCTGCGCGACAACGGGCACCAGCTGCCTGCAGGTCTTGTGCTCATGTCGCCATGGGTTGACCTGACCATGTCGTGTGGTAGCTGGGACGAGAACGCATACAGCGACGTCGTGCCACGCCCTGACGCTGAGGACCACCTCAACCCCGTCGGGTGCTACCTGGGACCGAAGGGTCTCCAGACCTACCTCACGCACCCTTACGCGTCGCCGCTCTTTGGTGACTTGCGCGGGCTACCTCCAATGCTCATCCAGAGTGGCGAGGCGGAGGTACTACGTGATGAGAACACCCTCCTTGCACACAAGGCTACGCTTGCCGGCGTCCATGTCACCCATGAGCTGTACGAGGACATGGTCCACGTCTTCCAGACGTTCACATGGCTGCCAGCTGCCAAAGCGGCAGTCAACAGCGTCGGGCGGTGGGTTCGCCAAACACTCCCACGCGTCGAGTGGGAGGCGGCTCAGGCCGCGCAGGCCGTCGAAGCGGCCCAGTCCCTCCTCGAGCGCGAGGTGGAGGCCGGCACAGACAGCGACGCGGAAGCGCCCCTCGAGTCTGACCGCTCCAGCGACGAGGGTGACGACACACCCATCGCGGCATCACCTGCTCCCAGAGGCACCCTCCCCGTGTCGGCTTCGTTGGCCAGCATCGAGTGGGAACGTTCCCGCCGTTCTCGCCGGGACGACCACGACAGCACACCGAGAGACCACCGCACCCCGCGGCGCCAGAGGTCCAACGCCAGCTTTGCGCCCGACGTATCCGTCATTCCGCCCACTGTGCCCCGCCCGCAGCGGCCGACAGCTGTGTTCCCACAGCACCCAGCCCACGCCAACGACGCGGTATCTCCGCGCCCGCAGCTGCGCCGCGCGCACACGGCAAGTGTCACTTCGAGCCGAATCTCGAACATCACCTCGCCGCTCATGTCGCCCCCGGCAAATGCCGAGGCGACTATCGCGGCCCTCGGTCGCACGCACTCTCAGTCACATGTCCCGCACGCGGCGCGCGACCACGCAGCAATCCGCCGCCGCCGGACGACAGCCAGCCTCAGCATGCACGCCAGCTCGCCCGTCTCGCCGACGGGGGCCTTTGGGTCGGGCCCGGTGCACCCGGCCTCTCCACCTCCGCCGACACCGCGAAGAAGGCTCCGCGCCCCAACCATCACGAGCCACCCGACGACACCGACTGCCCGCACGCGCTCGACCTCGCACACGGACATCTTCGAGCTCGTGGACAGCTACCACGAGAGCGGCGCTGCCAACCCCACGGTGGTGTATGGCGCCGAGGGCGAGATCCGCAGCGTGGGTGTGCTGGGAGACGAGGAGGACGAGTGGGGTGTACCCGAAGAGGAGGTGCAGCGCTAGGTCGGGAAGCGAGCGACCTGATCCGTTCCCGACATTCATGAAGCGGCCTTTGGTCGCGACTTCACGAGGCACATGAAGCTTGTACATGTACATTGAACACAGCCCCTTGCATAGTATTGTTGTGCATACCACATCTGGCTCAACTGTCGCAGACTGACCCCCCAAATTGGAGCACATGCCTTCTCGGCACTCACTTGATATCTCTCACCATTCAGCAAAGGTGTGAACCGCGAGCTCGCGTGAAAGCCCATACAAAGATAACAGGGACATTCCAAGCGCCACCCAGTTGCGGTACGCACCTTTGGAAAGGAGACTGAGTTTAGAATCATACCGACGTCCCTTGCAAGAGTGAGATCTCGGGGGGTAGGACAATAGCTACCCTGCGCGATATCAGCCTGGCATACCGACAAAGCGACTAAGCCTGCGCAAAGGTACAGCCGGTTCATGTTTGCACACTATAGAATACAGAAGCCGTCTAACGCGGATCTACAGAACGAATAAGATTAGAATGGAGGGAAGAATGGTGGGAATGTTCGGGTCAGGCCAGCTGTACCCGTCCAACGAGGCCATCGAGGCTGGGTCGTGCGGCATGCTCAGCGACGTTCACACGCTCTGGGGGTGACCCATCGCGCGCCAGGGCCGCCCGGCCAGCTGCCGCTTGGCGTGCCGCCCGGGGCGACGGCATGTGAGGGTTGGGTGTGAAGACGTCCTCGCCGCTCAGGGGCGAGAAGCCGCCCGACGCGGCCCACACAGCGCCCTGTCGCTTGTATGCGGAGCTACGGGGTGAGAGGGGTTCCTGGGGCGAGCGTTGGGTATCTGGGGGCGGGGAATGTTGGTGTCCTGGTTGCTGGGCCGAGAGCGGGGCTGGTGGTCCGAGTATGCTGGGGCCAAATACCGAGTCGCGCGGAATCATGGGGTGCGTCGGGGACTGGGGGGCGCGGTGGCGCGGCGAGGACGGCGCCCCCGAATGCGAGGTGGAGCGCGGGCGCACGCGCGTCGGTGTCGCGCCGGGCAGCGTTATGAACTGGAGCTTGCCGGTGGGCGCGTCCGTGTCGAGCGCGAGGGAGAGGTTGACCGAGCTGGCGAAAGGGGGCGCGTGGACGCTCTGCGCGCCGTCGGTTCCTGGGGCGAGGAGGTGGGGGCCGCCCGGCGCGGGGGTGGCGACGAGGCCCTCTGCCTCCAGGGCTGACGGGGAGCGCCGGAGGACAACCTCCCAGCGTACCTCGCCGTCGGCGGCGGGGAGGCACTGTACGCTCACGACGTAGCCGGAGCGATCGGGTGTGCGGGGTGCAGGTGGTGCTGGTGCGGTTGAGGGTTGGGATGGAGGCGGAGAGGGGCGCCGTGGCGACGGTGACGCCATGGCCGACATGGGATGGCGTTGGTGCTGTGCCGACGTCGGGGTGGCTGGTATCCCGCCTAGCCTGGGGCTGACGGTTGGCGTGAGGGGCTCGTCGACCGACTCGCCCGACGCACTCGTCCCGCTCACGCTCGGGGTAATTTGGGAGCTGGCACTCTCGGCGCGGCGCCGCCCGTCGACCACGGAGGCGAGGGGCGCCGGGCGGCGGCCGCTGGGTTTCCTCGAGAGCCACGCGGCCGTATCCGCGCGCCATACGGCCGTCTCTGCCGGATCGGTCCTCACATCGCTTGGTCTCAGGGTTGGCGCCGCCGACTGCCCACTGTCGCCCATGTCGCTGTACGCCGAGCCGGAGGAGGGCGTTGATGGGCGCGAGTCGCCATGGTGCAGGGGCCCGCCGCGCGGTGGGGGTGGAGGCGGAATGGGCGAGCGCGCAGGCCGGCGCGGCGGGCTCAGAGGCGTCGGAAAGCTGCCTGCTGGTGCCGACGGTCCAGACGCAGGGAGGAGGAAGGGGTGGTGGTGTATCACACTCGGCTCTCCCTTGATAAGCGGATGGTCGGGCGACGGGCCGAGGATGATCTCCGTGTCGCCGTGTGTGGACGCGCCGTCGCTGCGGATCGAGCGCATCGACCGCACCGAGCCAAAGTTGGATGCGTTCGAGGTAGCATTGGCAGTGGGGACGGCCGTTGCTGAGCTTGTGCTGTTCTGGCGCGAGTGCGAAGTTGGGGGACTGGTGGAGATCGACGCTGAGGCGACGTGTGCCAGGCCGCGGATGGATGGCGAGGGACGCAGCACCGGGGTGTCACTCCGTACGCTGCTCCCGCTCTGCCTGCTCGCGTTGGCGCGGTCAAGCGATGCAGTCGCCGAGTGGCCCATATGCCCCTGTCCGCGCAGCGCGCCGAACCAGCCCTCCTCCCGGTCCCCGCGGTCGCGCGGCTCGCGGATGGAGCGCGAGCCCTTTCTCCGCAAGAGTCTGGCGGGGTTCAGGCGGCTCGGGGACGGCATTGGCTCACCGCCTCCGGACGAGGAGCGCCGCAGCGGGTCGGGGGGTGGTGTGCGCGGCGGCTCTGGAGGCGGCAATGGGTCCACAGCCATAGTCGCGGCGCTCGTGTTGGTGGTGCCACCCTGCCCGCGGAACAGGGAGAGCGGCGCCATTGGGGGCCCTGCCTGTGGTGGCTCCCTCTAGCGTGGATGTGGGTAGTTAGAGGGTAGGGAGGTCCTCCTCTAACGTCCTAGAGCTCCCGAGTAGGGCTTGATGAATGGTGTTGTTATCACGAAGAGCAAATTTCGGGTCGAAGAGTGATGTCGGTTGGGGGCCTGTGAGGGTCTCGAGGTCGACGTCAGGTCGACGTCAGCGTCACGCTGATCACACCAGGTCCAGCCGTGGTGTAGCAATCTCTAGGAATGTTGGCACAGAGACGTCCGATAGGAGGTAGTGTGCGGATGGCGACGCGGTACGCATGGGGATGCGCGACGTGTTGAAGGGAGTTGGCGTGCTCGGCGGACTTGCCCGAGGCCGGAGATTAGGAGAGGGCGCGGTCCAGCTGGCGACGACGACGCAGGTTTTGGTATCTGTCCGATGAAAAGGGGCGACGTGGGCGTTGAGTGGTGTGTCGTGCTCGTGCAGAATGTGAAAGGGCGAGTGGATGGAACGAGTGTGCGGAAGGAGTGAGTGTCTTGGTTTGAGCAGCGAGTGGGGGTGGAGGCGGGTGTGGTTGGGTGGCAACAGATCGTCCAACGCCGCCTGATCGCCGGACAAGTGGACTTTGGTAGGCAGGTGCTGCGAACGAGACAACGCCGCTGGGAACCAGCAAGATGGAGGCATAGGAACTGCATGCGCGAAGGACACGAGCCCGAGATGGCCCGGCCGCGGGCCAGGCGGAATGCTTGGGCGGCGATGACAGAGCGCCGGCCCTCGACATTAGCTCGGGAGTCGCCAACTGCCACTTTGGGCAATTTTTGTGTCGACTTGGTGCGCGCTTACCCCTGCAACATTAAGATAATGCCGGCAAACAACGCAACCCCTCCTGAACATTCACGACGCGTCGCTGCTGCTGAAGATGTTGCGACGTGAGGAGTTGAGACAAGTCCGCCGGAACACGGGACAAAGGATGCCGCGAGGTTGGGGGTGACGGGGTCGTGAACATGCCGTCAGGCCGCGCCGTGTCCGTGTTCTCGTCACTCGATTCATTCCTTCGACTGGATCCAGATCGTCCCCACCAGCTCCAGACGTGTAAACGGCCGGGATCTTGGACAACGAGATGGGGACGAACTAGCCAGCCACACGACGACCGCACCGGTCTGCGGTGGGCTGTATAGAACCCGCGTACACCCTGTGTCTCAGTGATTGCAATTCTAGAATTGCCGCCGGTTCACTGTCGAGCCGAGGCGAGACATGGCACTACAGGCATAAATGAGTGTGTCCGTGAGACAAGAATTTGGTCTCGGCTGCGGCGCCATTTGCACCGGCGACCCTGTCTGAGAGTACCGATCCCGCATTTGGATGTCCGAGCATCCCGCACTCCGCTGCTTACAGTACTACTCCGCGTCTCCTCATTGTTTCGGCGCCCCAGGCCCACGTTAGCGCTACGTACGTTGAATACGCGCCTACTAGACGTTGTTACGCGTTGTGCCACAAAGGTGTTGGAAATACCAGTGAATTGATTGCCGCCACAGCGGCGCCACAGTCATACTACGGGCTGCAGGTGGTCGAGTGTGGCGGCGTACAGCGATCGCCCAGACTGGCTTCGGAACGGGTGGCGAAGCTTCGATGGCGCGTGCCTGCCCCCCACCTACGGAGTGCACACGCAGCGTGTACCCCCCCTGCAGGAAAAGGTCAAGAGACAAAAGACGCTTGGCGCGTTTGGGTGCAACTGCAAGCACTTTGCGCGGCCATTTGGGCGCCACAGGACCGGGCCCTCACCTGAAACAGTGCCCTGGTACCTGGCCCGCAACTCTGTCCAAGAGCCCGACCAGCAGTGCGGTAAGTCTCCTTGTGTCCCAGGGAACCAGGGCCCATCCACGATCGCACGCTCTTCCATGCCACGCACATCACGCGCTCACATCATCAGCGTGACAGCCCCCCTCCCCACCATCTTCCACCCTCGCCCTCCCACCCTGCACTAGGAAACCTGCGGAAAGCTCGCTCCATCAGCCGCCACCGGCACCATGAGCGCCACCTGGCCATGTAATGTATGTCACGCTGCCACACCCGTGCACGCGGTTCCCGTCGTCATCACAACGCCAGCAGTGATGACAGTGCATAGGTCAATAGCGAGGCTCGCGGCGGCGCAGAAGGAGTCGACGCCCCGGCCAAGGCTGTTCTCCCCGGGATTGCCGGGACGTGACAGCAGTAGCGGGATTGAGTAGCGGAGGGGTAGTCCGGATTCACAGGAGTCGGCAGATGTGATGAGCAGGTGGCGCCTCACGGCAAACATCAATGTCAACAGTCAAGGGGGGTGGCAGTGTAGAGAAGCTGTGGTCACCACTGACCGCCACGACGCCGCCTCAACGCATGCACACAGCCTCGTATTCCTCGCCATGAACATGGTAACGTCCAGAATATTGGCAACTGTTACTCTAGGTACATTCATCTACACTTCATTAAGGCCAGCAGATCTACCATTGCTTTTCTGCGGAGTTAGGTAGAACTTATTGACAGGTGTGCGGAATGATGTCTCGGACCCAGCATGGTACGGTGGGCATGCTCCGCTTTTCGCCCGACGTGGGAAGAGGTCGAGGGTGACTAACGCAATGAGCCAGTAAATCGCAGCCTGGTAGACGTCGCCATCGTCCCGGATCCCATGACCTTGGCCGCGCACAGCCAGAGTCTAAAGCGTGGGAGAATGTGCATACCGTCCCTATGGACGTACGAGCCAAGCTCCTCGTGCTCCACTCAGTCGGATGCGAAGGCGGACGCGAGGGCGTCAAGAATGTGCCCCACTCCGACCCGGGGCCGAGCGACAATGAAAGGCTATCGACCCAGGGGTACAGGATGCGAGCGGCTCCATCGGCATCGGTCGTTCCTGTGCAAGGTATTCCGTGCACAACGGCATGCCCCATGGTCCACCCCAACCAGCCCCATGTCGAAGCGTGGTAGCATACCGCCATGCCGATAGCCCAGTCTAGCCTTTCCTTCTGTCAGCCTCTCGTTAGCCTCTGCGCTTGCGCTTGTCATGTGACGAGAGAACTCTGAACGCTGGGAGGCACGGGCAAGCGCATGATCCGAACTGTAGCGAACAATGCAGGGGATGTCGACTTCCACGGAGCAAAGCACGCACGGAACCGCAGCGGCATGGCCACACGACTCGAGAAGCAGAAGTGGCACCCAGGCGCTAGTGCCACACTGGTGGTCATCTTTAGATAGATTGCATAGTGACAATGTATTGTAACGATTCTTGCTACAAGCAGCGCCGCCGCATGACGGCGCTGGATAGTGGTACAACGTGGGAGTTATGCGATGCTCGATATGCAATATGACCAAAAGCCCAGGAGAGTCGTTGAGATGCAGCGAGCGGCGTCGGGACATGCCCGAAGGCCACTCAGGAGAAGTTGATGTTGTAGGAAGTGTGCACGAAGTGCGGCAGGTAGCTGGTGATGCTGCTGCCCTTGGCTGAGATGCGAGGGGCGGCGTAGTTGACGAACGTGTCGGGGCGAGGAGTGGAGGGGTACGGACCCTCGCTCGAGCCCGAGCTGGAGCGCTGAGGCAGGGGCGAGGTGCTGTCGTGGGGCTGGAGAGCGGGGAGGTCGTTCTCGTTGGCATAGTACCCGTTGTCATAGACAAACGACTCCGGGTCCTCGTACGAGGCGGGGTCGACCTCGAAGTAGGGCTCCTCGACATAGGCGTTGGGAGGGGTGACCGGCGCAGGGGAAGAGATGGGCTGGTACACCGGACGGGCAACCTTGTGGCGGTTGACGTCCTCGGTGAACGAGACGATGTCGTTGACGAGGACGCGCAGGCGGTCGAGGGAGATGCGGTCGTTGGGGTTGGGAGTGAAGATTTGGGTGAGGATGTCGAGGCACTCGTGCGAGATGGGGAGGATGCGGCGAAGGAAGGTGGGGTCGGCGATAAAGGCATTGAAGGACTCGTCGGTCGGCGACGCGCAGCGCCATGGGTTGCGACCACAGACGAGGTTGACGAGGATGACGCCCAGAGACCACACATCCGCGGTCTGGGTGGTGTAGCACCTTGCGTTGTCCCACTCCCCGAGACACTCGGGGGCAATGTAGAAAGTGCTACCACAGCCAAACTCGGTAGACGTGGCGTCACGAGTGGCGAGGCCAAAGTCGACAATGCGCACAACAGTCCCGTCGTTCGAACACACAATGTTCTCAGGCTTGACGTCGCGGTGGGCAATGCCGAGCTCGTGCAGGTGCTCAACACCGTCGAGGATCTGAAGGAAGACCTTCTTGATCAGGAGGTTGTCTCCAACATACTGATTCGTCAGCGAAATGCTCGAAATCATGTCGATCGCGTCCGTGCACCCCACCCAGGGTTGCACGGAACGACGCTGGCGGTGACTCACGCGATGCTTCTCGGTGATCATGGCGAAGAGGTCACCCTCATCTCCGTAGTCCATGACAACATAGATGCCATCCTGCTCCTTGACAAGGCGGTCCATGTGGATGATGGAGGGATGGTGGCGGGCGTTCCAGTGAAGCTCAATCTCGCGTTGCTGGAAGCGACGCTGCCTCTCGTCGATGCCATGGCGACGGAGCTGCTTGACAGCGCGCTTGACCGGTGGGTCGTAGCGGTAGTCGATGGCAGAGAAGACAACACCGTAGGCACCGTTGCCGATTACAGAAAGGAGGTGGATGAAGCCATTATCGATAGTGCGTGGGCGGTGGGTTGAGCAGCCAGCGGTCATGGCGATGTTGGAACAGGCGGTTTAATGGAACAAGAGTGCTGCAAGCAGTCGAGTCGTGCTAGCGTCTGAAGACGGTAGACGGTTTGTGTTGGAAGGGAGGTGACGGTAGGGATGCCGTGTGGCAGCGGCAAGCGTGGCGGTCGGAGGCGGGGTCGTCAAGTCGGTAACTGCGGGGTGCAAGTCGCCAACTGTCGTATTACTGGAACCAAGAAGTGTCTAAGAGAGGATGAAGAAGGAGAAGGGGGAATGGAGACGAGATGGGATGGGTTTATGCACAGGTGTGATGAGGGGAGGAGGTTACGGGCAGTCGCGAGCCCAGACGTTTTAGGATCGACAGCAAGGATGCGGAAGGGGTGGAGATGATGCTCTCGATGGCGTCGCGCCTGGCATTTTTGACTGAGACGCTGGAACTGCGGGTCGTGAACCCCCCTGGCTGACGGTACGTGGCCAGCTGATGGCGGCGGCTGCGGCGGTGGCGAAGCAGGCGCATGTGAGGGGGTAGTGTGCACGGCAGGAGAACAAGAGAGGCAGATGTTCCTGGAACAGCCCGCTGGCAGCGGGGGAGAGGCAAGGCAGTGGAAGGCATGCGATGCCAGGGCCAAGTGGGCGGCTCTGATCAAGCGCAGGCTTACGTGCCGACCGCGACCCCTGGCCTAGATCGGTGATCAGGGAAGAGTCCGCTCCCGCGCATGCGTTCTTGCGACGCCAGGTGGTACGTACGGCACCCCCTTCGGTCCTGGTCCGGGTCCTGGTCCTTGTGCAAGGCTGCATCGTGACCGTGGGTCGGGTCATGCCCTGCCTCAGGTTAGCCGCAGTGTGCAATCAGGGTTACCATCTGTGCAAGCAGAGTTGCGACATGATCTGGCCAACCATGGTCGCCAACGTCAGTCACACCAACTGAGACATACTTGCCTGATGGGGAAACCCAAGCCAGCCCTAAGGCCCCGCTTGGGGGGAGGCATGGTCCAGCTTTTCACCTCTGCGCCACAAGGCACGTCTAAAGATCACGTTTTGGGTAGGCTCTCCTATTGTGCGCTTCCCGCACCTTGACCTCAAACGCCAAATGCTAAAATGACGTTCCAAGTAGGGCAATAGCTTGGAGGCAGCTGGACACAGCTGCCTGCGCCTCAGGGAACACATGCACTCTGACGATCTGCCTCCCTACGACCCACCCCGGGGATGTCGCAGGGGGGGCCGCCGTTCACTGCCGAAGGGTCTGTTAGCCTCCTCCGCATGTGCCAATGGTGAAATGCCACCACCACCCGCCTTCCTTTCCAACCACAAGCCTCCTCAACCAGTACCCGTATGGGCGGAGTGGAGACCAGCAGCCAATTGGCAACCGAGCCTGAGCAGCTGAGTTGGATACCCATCTTCTGGACAGGGTCTGACTCCAAACTCAACGTCAGAGTGGCGGACTCTGTTGCCCCAACCGATTCAATGCCTCGAACCTTACGACCGCGGCTCCACCCTCGCCCCCAGCGCTCCAGGGCTCAGATCGAAATGAAGCGGCCGCCCGCGGCGCCTAATACCTCGTTCCTGCCATTCGTGAGGGGCATTCTAGGTGGCGGTGGCGGCAAACCGACAACGAATGGGCTCAGGCACACCACATAGCAACTGAGAGAACGCGTTTCAAGCCGATACCTCTTCAGTCGTGAGCCCCACCCAACCCCACCTCACGTATTCAGGTCCGCTTCCGCTCCCCTCCCTACCTTACCCCCCTAATGAACCTCGGCTCCTACCCAGGCCCTCGCCTCCCCTCCGAAGAGAGGGCGGTAAGCTTCGATCACTCTCTGTCATCCAGGCGCCATCACTCCCGGTGGCTGCCCCCATTCTTCTGAACGGTCAATTGAGACTTGTAGAACAAGATCAGCCATGCAGATGGACGTTGCCAGGCACGTCCCACGCACTCGAAAGCCCTAACACCCCGGTGACTGTGCAATGCACCGCTCAGCAACGCGCCCCCCGTTTTACAAGGTGCGCTCAACCAATGCGCGAATACACGTGCCCCTGACAGAGAAGGTGCGCGTCGCTGCCTTGTTCGAAGGGGCCTGCTGGCTGCTGGGTGGCACGGCGCGATGCACACGCAGCCCCTTAGTTGTGCCGTACCTCAGCGGCCGACCACCAGCCCCTCTTCTGAAGTGTGCGCTGTTTCCGGACCTGGTGACCTGCCATCTTGTCTCTGTGCTGGAAACATCCAGGGCCGCGCTTCCGCTGCAGAGGAGTCTTTGCTTCATTCGTTGGATGGGACAAGTTCATTGCATCTGCTCCGCTCTCCCGATTCTTGGCTGTTTGCAGGTTGGATCGACGAGCGCGCATGTGGCTTCAAGCCACCAGCAGTGTCCAGCAGTGTCTGGACTCAGGACCGCGAAGTCCGTTACGTTGATCGTCAGTGCTGCAGCATTGTGCATTGTGCACCAGTTGCCACTAAAGCTTGACAGTGCCGCCACAACCGTATTACGATGCCGCCGCCCTGGCAATGGTTGCTGGGGTCGGTCAGGTGATCTGGCTCCAAAGCCTCTTCCCTGGCTGTACCCGGATCTCGTCACGGAATGGCAACCAGACCAAGTGCAGCCACCTCGTGAGTGCGTCGTGCTTGCGCTTCCCGCTCGCATGGCTCACGAGGGTACGAGAGAGGCATGCATGACATGTCGGAGGTTGCTATTCGCGCAATCCCTCACCCACCCTGAAACTTGGACTGGCGATGCTTTGTGAGACTTGACTGGACCTGACCCGACCGCGGAGGATGCGTATGCTGTTGAAAATGCAATGCTGCACCGCACCACCTGAGCCACCTGACCCCACCTCGGGGCCGTTCGGCACCCGATGCCTACGCAGGTGCCCCGATCAATTTAAGCTCTACACATCAAGCGGAGCTGCTGCCGAACTGCCGAGCGGCCCTTCAACTCCCTTTAGGTCTAAAGTTGCCCCGAACCCCTACCACCGTGATCCTGGTCGTCGTGATGATCGTTGATAGACCTCAGCACACACTGCCTATTGCGGAGCATGTCCAAGTCGATCTCTCCGACATCGACGTGCTCAAGCCTGATAAGCTCTCGGATCATTCAGGGAGGGTGATCGTTTTTGACAGCAGCTCCCTGCTGCACAATGGTAACGTCGACGTGTCACGGTTGTTCGGGGAGCTGGGAACAGACTGAGAAAAAGTAGGACGGCCTACGAGGTCATCAGCTGACTGCAGCTGCGCTTCGGGTCGATGCGAATCGCGTCCGTGGGCAGCACCACGCTGCACGCGAGGTGTGCTGCGGCCCAGCTCGGTTCCCACCCAGGTGCTGTGCTCTGACCACCTCGCAGAGGCAAGGTGCGGTCTTTGGAGGTCAAACTCCACCTGTGATTGTAGGCCTCGTCTGTATGCACTGTGCGGCCCCAGCGAGTTGTGGCGCTCGATGTCTCGGTATGTCTCGAATTAAGCAGTGGCTGTGTCAGTTGTCGCTTCCGTCGTCTCCAAAGGCTTCCAGCCTAACCAGGTCATTTCGACCAATGCTGTGTCCGAATTTTTCAGGGACTGCATAGCTTTGTAAGCTTATTCAACTTAGGTGGGTGGACTTCCTTCGCCACCCACTGTGTGCGATCGTGACCCACCGCGACCATAAACGCGAGCCATGCAATGGACTCAGCCAACATCTCTCACCCTTCGTCCTCCCAATACCTCCTCCCATGTCTCTCGCAATGGGTCGCCCATCCAACAAAGCCTACAGTAAGCACCACGGCGACAGGTCGGCGGAGAACCGGACCACACTAACCGCAGTCATCGGTGTCGGATCAACAAAGTTTGACAAGCCCCGCGGTGAACGGGACTACGACGAGCTCGGCCTGGAAGCCACTATCAAGGCACTAATCGATGCCGGTGTGACATACCATGAGGTCGAGTACGCCGCTTGCGGGTATGTCTTTGGAGACTCGACATGCGGCCAGCGAGTGCTCTACCACCTGGGCCTGACTGGCATTCCCATTGTCAACCTCAACAACGCCTGCTCTGCCGGTTCTGCAGCCTTTGTAAATGCTGTTAACACGGTCCGCGCCGGGCAGGCCGACTGCGCCTTGGCGGTCGGCTTTGAAAAGATGGCCCCAGGCTCCCTGTCCACGCCGTGGACAGACAGGATCTTCCCCATGGCCGGCACCCTGGCGCAGCTGTGGGAGATCGAGGAGCAGAACGGCTACACCGAGCCTGAGACAGGCCCATATGCAGCCCAGATCTTCGGAGCTGCCGGCCGCGAGTACTGCGAGCGTTACGGGGCACGCCCCGAGCACATTGCCGCCATCGCAGCCAAGAACCACACCCACTCGGCACGCAACCCCTATGCCCAGTTCCGCGTACCCCTCGGCACCACGGAGGTGCTCAAGTCCCGCCGGGTGGCCCGTGATGTGACGCTGCCCATGTGCTCGCCCACATCTGACGGGGGTGCGGCTGCGGTGGTGGCGAGTGAAGCCTTCGTCCGCAAGCACGGCCTTCAGGACCGTGCCGTTGAGATCGCTGCCATCGCTGTAGCCTCGGACTCGTCCTTGCTCTACAACGCTCGCTCACGCATCGAGCTTGCAGGCGCCGACATGACGCGCCGTGCTGCCAGGGCCGCCTTTGCCTCCGCTGGGTTGTCGCCTGCCGACATCCAGGTCATGGAACTCCACGACTGCTTCGCGTCCAACGAGCTCATCACCTACGATGCTCTGGGGCTCTGCGAGCCCGGAGCCGCCCACAAGATCGTCGAGGCAGGCGACAACACCTACGGCGGTAGATGGGTTATCAACCCGTCTGGCGGCCTCGAGAGCAAGGGTCACCCCCTCGGCGCAACTGGACTCGGAATGATCTTCTCGGCTGTCCTACAGGTGCGCGGCGAGGCAGGTCGCCTCCAGGCCCCGGGTGTCTGCAATGCTCTCACCCATAACGTCGGCCTGCGCGGTGCGTGTGTAGTATCTATCCTCCACCGCCCGTCCTTCTGGAAGTCAGGCTCGACCGCCGCCACGCGTTTCGGATACAATGTCGCGGACGAGGTGCGCCAGATATCGGCCTCTGATCTTGCAAAGGTTCGATCCCAGCAACACTATTCGGACTTCATCCCGCCGCCTCTTGGTGGCGCTGGCTGGACCGGGACCGGGCTCACCCATGATGTCCCGGCCCCGCGTGCCCGACTTTAGACAGCCGGGACGACCGCAGGCACCAATCTCGCGTTGTTGTAAGAAGGGCCATGCTGCATGCCGAAACTGTAACTCCCTTGTATCTGCGTAATAAGGAGAACCGACTGCATTGTGGACACACACTGCCAGCTGTTTGCTGGCCAGTTTCAAAAGAACAGCACATTTGAGCGGAAGGGGTAAGGAGAGGCAGCCGCGTGATGCCGGCACGGGAGCGGACTCGAGACCTGGTACGCAATTTGCCCCCGACGGGACCGCGAGGCTTTGTCATGGATCTGGAGGCATCGTGGGTTGTGTCCGACAAGGGGCAGGCGGAGAGGTGCCTCTCCAAATCTATGAGCCTGACGTGAAAAGACCATTGCGTAAGCTCTTGTTCCTGGGCGGGTGACCATTAGTGCCTCTCTCCAAGAAGCGCACACTGCAGAACATGGGAGAGTGCTTGTCCGAGCGGATGTCGTAATGGGAGCACTGTCGTCTGACAAGCCTCGTGTGCGGAAGGACCCTCCTGACACAGACTGCCCGCTTTGACGACATGAAACTGCCCGCTGTGATCATGCTGTAATATTGAGCTGGTTGATGGCCATCTGTTGCAACGCGACGGGAATCTGAGTGCATCAGAAACGATCAAAGTGACGTTAAGCACGGCTGAGACGGCTGTCGAGTCCACTCTGGGAAGTGAAGCTGCTCGCCATCTTTCCACATCTCTGGATCTGGTCAGTAAGCCTCCCAGACCGCGCATTGTGAAACGTATCCCGGGCAACTCACGGGCAACGGGCACCACCACCAACGTGGCCTGCGTACCTTGCATTCATCCTCCAACCAGCACCGAGCTGGCTCGACGGATTCGTCGGAGACCGAAGTCTTCAGCGAGCTGCTTGTCCGGGCACGTAGCTGATCGGGGTGGCACACGCTTCCCGTGCGTGACGGCTGGTTCGTTTCAGCCAGTCGGATTCGCCATTCCAGCGACTGCAGGAATCGTGTCCCCCAAGGTTCGAGCTAGAGCAGCCGAGGTGAATGTGGCGCAAGTTCGCAATGCCCAGGCGTGGCGGCCGGCTCGTCGCTGAGCAACAGCCACTTGTTGCGCCACCCCAGGGCGTTTTGGCTCCAGGTCGCTTCGAAAATCACTCCGAATCGACTAGCTCTGGCATTACAGTGTGCGGATGTAGCTTGTGAATCATCGCATGTCTCCACGTTGGATGTTGGGGAGTGAGCCGTCACGGCGAGGTATGGCGCTAGTCCCAGGTCCGAGCATGGTGTCGAGACGCTAACCTTGCGTTGGGGTCATGTCCGGACTCTCCGCTAACGTCAGCCTCCTCAGCCCGCCAACCCTGGCGCAGCAGGACCGCAGCTTCCGGCGGCACGCTCCACCCGGGCCTGACCAACCTTTTGTGCCACTCCTGGATCCCGCTCCACGCTCCAAGAACGCCCTGCCGTCATGCCGCATGCTCGGCACACTCGCCGCCGCACAAGCAGCGCGCGATCCGCGCGGTGTCCTTTACTCATTGTAGACGACGAGAGTTCCGTGGCGCAAAGCTATGTGGAGCCTAGACCGGGCCATCATCTCGCTGAGCAACTCTGCTCCGCATCCGCACCAAAGCCAATTCGTCGCAGCATACCTCGTTCGGATCATCCTCGCAAGATCCAGGTTCCGTGTTGCGCGGCAACCCCCGCCCAGAACTCTGCCGCAGAGTGTCGATCATGACTGACCAGCAGCCATTCCGCGGCTCGCGATACGCAATGAACGACAATGGATACGGCTGGGTCCGCTCCACCCGCGCTCCAACGACAAGCCGGTCGGGTTCCCACGAGTGCGCACTACTCCTGTGGCAACTTGCTGGAGCAGGAACGTCGGCACCCTCGTCCGAGTACTTGGCTTAGGTAAACCGGCGGAATCTCGCAGTAACAACTGCACAGCATCTTGTGCGCATAGCCCCCAGGAACAGCACAAGTTCGCTGGGTCACGATCTGTGGAACAGCGGGAACATGTATCTACCAGAGTGCCGGACAATGCAGCACCGTACCTGGCGCGCCCATGGTAACGTCCACCCGCATCGGCACCGGGTAGAGGGCGTTTCATCTGTGAACCCCCCCATCGTCGTCCCCCGGGGGGGGGGGGGGGAGGTAACGTTTCAGTGTCATCCTTGTCTTCTCCGTTGGATGTTACGGCTTGCCGAGGTGGATGGGACTTGCTAAGAGAAACGCAGCTGCACCTTTCCTCACTACCAAAGACACTGCCGCGGCATCAGTGAGCACTGCCTGTATCTGGACGTCCCCCATTCTAGTCAGCACCTCTCAGTTCACACCCACATCATACTCCTCGTCTTCCCAGCGAGCGCCACACGCTGAATGAGTAGAGGTGCAGAACAAAATGACGTCCTGGTAAAGCTGTAATTTGAGTAGACCTGCTAAATTCATTGCCGGCGGCAATGGCCATTGGCCAATGACATCAGTCGTACGCCCCGCGTGGCTGCTGGAACTGTTGATGTCGCCGACTTGGACTTTGGATCCCCGCTCACCTCCTCACTCTTATATCTCTCGCCGCTCACCACGACAGCCAGCACGGCACCCAGACTGGATCTCTACGCTTACATAGTATTTACGACGTAACATGGTCCCCGCACTCCATACGCCCTCCTTCGGGCGCTACTCGCCGAAGGACAAGCAGAGGTAGAATGCCTGGCGAGACAGCGCTCACCCCAGCTTCTCGTCAGTCGAGCCCCCTCGTGTTGAATGTTGAGCAGTACTGGGACACGCGCTAACACTCAGCTACAAGACAGTAGTGCATCGGTGAGCTCGCTGCCCGTTTCCGCTGACTCCAGATGGCCTGTCATTCTGACCAACATCGTTTCTGCAATCAGCTCGGTGAACCACACCCTCGGCGAGGGCGAGAAGGACAAGCTTGCCGAGGGCAAGGAGATCATCCGGAAGCTGAGCGAGCTCAAGCACAACATGGGGCGCAATGGTGTTCTCCAGTGAGGCGGCGTCGAGGGCACGCGGAGCGCTCTCCGAGGTCGCGCTGGTTCGCTGATGCCAGGCCCATTCCGGATGATGGGGACGGGAACCGCGCATGCTACAACCACGAGCTGGCTGCGACCCCGGAGGAGGACAAGCGGTGGTTCACGATGAACTGGCTCTTTGCCGAGTGCTACCTGTGAGTACGCTGCAGTTGTGTCTCCACAGCGAGCGCGCTCCCGCGGCACTGTGCTGACCCCAGCTACCGCCTCCTGCGGACGTTCTTCTCCCTCACCACCCACTGGAAGGCGTACGACCCGTTCTTCGAGTCCAAGGCCGAGACGTACAAGAGCAGCTCGGGGGCGATCGTCCACCTCGCCAATGCACTCAACGCCATGGTTGCGAACACGCGGCTACAGGACGGGTGGGAGGCGGACAAGAGCCCCCTCGAGATGGCCTTCTGGTGAGTGCAGGGGCTGGACCGTGTCATGCCATGACTCAGTTGCGGCAAGGTGTTTGCATCGGTCGCTGACATCAGGGAGATGGTCCAAGCTGACCTGTGGGGCAACGCGACCGACCTCTCTCTCCTCGTCGACTTGAACTACGCCGACCTGCAAAAGCTGCAAGCTGTCGGCGTGGCTGCGCAGCAGGAGCAGGCCACTAGAATCTTGCGCGACGATCTGCCCCGCGTGTGGGAGCTGCTGAAGACTGTCAAGGGCGGGCGAGTTGACATTGTCCTGGACAACGGTAAGTGCGCGGGGTTGGAGGGTGGACGTTACGCCCCTCGATCAGACGCGCGCGAAGACGAGGGCACCCAACACTGACGCCCAGCGGGATTCGAGGTGTACACTGACCTCATCCTTGCCGACTTCCTTGTGTCATGTACGCCCTTCGTCGACACCGCTGTTTTCCAGTAAGCGTGCCAGTTGAACTGTGCTCACACCAGCCCAAAGCTGATCCCGTGGTTTGTCTCCGACGTCCTGCCCGGCGACTTCGAGTACGTCTTGGCCACGACTCGGCTTTGCCATTCCTCGCTGACAGACAGGTGGGCGATCGACTCGCTCCTCGACCCCGCGTTCTTCTCGGCCCACGCCAACGTCTCTGACCAGGACACTCACGAGCTCAGCGCCCTCAGCCGCCGGTGGCGCTCGCACGTCGCCTCGGGTGTGTTCCGTCTGTCCGTCCCCACCTCCACGCCCATCGGCACGGACGCACCGGCCGCCAACTTCTGGACGACGCAGTACGCGTACGCGGACCTGCCTGCTCTTGACCCCGCGCTTCTCGCCGAGCTGCAGAAGTCGGACCTGGTGATCTTCAAGGGCGACCTGAAGTGAGTGCCAGCCTGCAAGCGCAGTCACAGCGTAATGGGCGGGGCAGAACGGCCATGGCGCAAGCCGGGCTGTTTGCAGCCGGCCGAGGGAGCACGCCGCGCCCCGCACGACCGTACCAATGGCATCGAGCTAACATCTTTAGCTACCGCAAGCTGGTTGGCGACTGCAAGTGGCCCACGACGACGCCGTTCGAGGAGGCCCTTGGTGAGTGGAAGCGGCTCGCGCTCAGACTTGGAGCATAGACGCAGCTGACCCCAGGTCCCCTCAACGGCGCCATCAACCTTGTGTCTTTGCGTACAAACAAGGCTGATACGATGTAAGTTGGTCTTGGCTGGTATCTCGGCTTCTCAGTGCCGTCCGCCCCTCCTGCCAGCTCCCCTCCTCCCTCCTTTCCCCTCCCCCTGCTTTCCCCTCCCCCTCCTCTCCCCTCCTGTCCTCTCCCCTCCCCCTCCTCTCCCCCTCCTCTCCCCCTCCTCTCCCCCCGCCTCCCCCTCCTCTCCCCCCCGCCTCCCCGCGTGTTCTAGCTGACGTGCAGCTGCGGCCTTGCGCCCGGAATCGAGGAGCGCATGGACGTCGAAGCGCCCGACTGGCGTGTCTCGGGCAAGTACGCCGTCGTGTCGTTCGCGCCTCGCACTCAGTAGACCTGGTCAAAAGGGCCAACATTAGAGCAATGAGCTGCTGGAGTATGTGCTGGGGCAAGTTGTGGCACCCTTGACTGATCGCACTCCGTACTGATGCAGCCTTACCCGTCTTGACATGCAACAGGGCGCCACGGCGCAGTCCATCCCCCTCCCAGAGCTGCCGTGGACAGCGAGTCGTAGGAGCACGATCTCGCCGACGAGAAACGCCTCGCGGCCGGCACAGTGCAGCTGTTCGCCGCCAAACTCTGCTGCAGACGCCCTCTTCACCCTGGTGGAACTTCTGCTCGACTGCTGCCATTTGACCAGCCTGTACTCACACTGATCCTATGGGAGCAGGCCCTCGCGAGCGCGTGCCACGGGGATGGCTTCTCGTCACCTGCGAGCGTATAGACGTGAACAGATGGTGTGGTGTCCAGGCCTTGTGATCTGTCCGCCACGGTGCTGCGGGCTGCGAGCCGCTCCACACTGTCGTGCGCAGGCCACCCTGTAGCTTGTGGTGTGCGAGCTACAGCGCGAGACTGCGTGTCCTCGCGCCAGCGTTCGCCCCTGTCTATCTGGGGCAACTGCCCTCGCTCCCCTGTCGATGATCCGAGACGGCACCCCTTGAGATCTTGGTCCACGCCTGTCACCTCGACCACCATTCTGGTTCGTCCCGGGCCGCACAGCTTCACACTCTCGTCCCCATAATGTCACCAGATCACGAACCGAGCCACAAGGAGCTATTCGCGTCTGGGAACGTCACACTTCCAGGCTCTGTTGGCTGCGGACTGCGTGCGCGCGACATGTGCAAGCGGACAGATCAGGACGCATACCCCAGCCCAGTTGCGTTATAAACACAGCCACCAGGCGTGTATGCGTGCGCAACGCAGCCAGCTACCCTGCACACGTTTCCCAGCCTCCGCAGCCTCCTCCGCAGCAGCGGGGCCATCTCAGCGATCCAGCACGCCCCCCAAGGCGTAAACAAGCATACCAGCGTTCCAGTGCCTGCCGCCGACGCGTCCGGCGGCACGCCGTTTCGCGTTTCGGGGGTGCTCATCTCGCGTGCGCGTGTCGTCATCCAACGCCGAGTCGTGTCTAGCTGAGAGCCAGTGTCGTGCTTTACTACGGGGGTGACGTGGCGGTCCTCTCGGCTTCGGGGTCGATGCACTCCGGGACCGCAGGGACCGCAGGGGTACACGCCTACCCAACCCCAACTAGAGCACCGCCTTGGGGCGGTGCAGGTTGTGGCTCGTTATAAAAGAGGCGGGCGGTGCATCCCCCCCTTCTGCATTCACTGCACACTGCATTCTACACACTGCCAGCTGTTTCATGCGCGACGCGCGACGAGCGCGTCGTGTTGACGCGTGGTGGACGCGTTGAGCGCAGCGCGTCCCGCCTCCCATTCCACACGCCACACTCCCACCATCACCCCATCCCCTTCCCACACTACCTATCCCACGCCAAGCTGCTGCGGCTCCTCTGCTGCTGATGGTTCATATACTGTGCCATGCAGTGCGAAGGGCGCGGGCGACGGCGTGTGTTCTTGACTTCTCGCTTGCTTGACATCCATCACACTGTCGTTCGACTTGTCTCACACTCACCCTCTCCCCACCTCACTCCACGTCCACCACCCCCTTCCACCCAGCCTTACCCCGCACCTGCAGACACTCTCAGCAAGCGACCGGCTCGCGCTCCCCACCCAGGCACACACTTATCGCCATGCGCTGCGGATCTACGGATCTGTGGGCCAGCCACGGCCTGAATGGAGAGTGAGAGCGTGACTGCAGGTCAATTGGCCTGAGTTGGAGACGGCCGCTCAAGTGCCCCGCTGCCCTCGTCCGGTCACGGCGCCACCAGTTCATGTCTCGCCAACCGCGAATGGCCCATGGCGCCCCCCGCTCGATCTCGGCTCGTCCCCGATGTGACAATCGCGCACCGCGGCACTGGCCGCTGCAGGTGACCGGGGTGGAGTGTTGGTCATGGGTTTGGCTTGGCCCGAGTCGTGAAAGGGTCACCGACGGCTTGGCATGCTGCGCACTGCGGGGGCGGTGCACACATGCCTCAAAGGCTGCGGGGCAGTGGGTGGGGGATCGTCCACCACGGACACAGTTCAGTGGGCGGTGCAGACAGGAGGTTGGGGGTGCACGGCCAATCTCAGGCCAGGTGATTCACCTCACCATCCTCTTCACTGAACACAACACACTGGCAGGCCATGCCACCCCGAAGCCGAGATGTGTGCATGTGTGCAAGACGACGCCGATTATTCTCTGCGCCGAAACGTCGCGCTGATCTTGATCGCTGGGATGTTATCTTCTCATGCATACGGCCCACCACGGACTACTAAAATATGACTAGGCAACGTCCCACGTCGCCGCGACTAGAAAACAATGAAAGCGCGGGGCGGGTGGGATTGAGCAAGCCCCGACAACGGACGCGGAAGGAAACTCGAGAACCGAAGGCGAGAACCAGCTCCTACTTGAATCCGATACTTAGAGGAGGTAAGCGGCACCGGCGACGGCGAAGGCGGCGAGAGCGGCCTCCTTGCCGGGGATGAGGGCAGTAGCACCCGAGGTGGGGGTGGCAGCAGGCGACGAGGCAGCGCCGGTGACCGACGAGACCTTCGAGGCGGCGTTCGACATGGCGCTCGAGGCGCCGGCCTGGACCGACGAGAGGGCCGAGGAGGCCGAGGCGACGGCGCCGGTGGCCGAGTTCGAGACCGAAGCAGCCGACTCCGAAGCCGAGTTGGCAGCCTCCGAGGCCGACTCCGAGGGCGAGGCAGAGGCGTCAGTGGCCGAGGGGGTAGCGGCCGAAGAGTCACCCGAGGCACCGGCGGCGCCGCCCTGGCCAGCGCAGAGAGTGCCCTGGAGGGCGGTGGCGGCCTCAGCCTGGTCGGGGCACTGCCTGGAGAATGTCAGCGGGGGCTCGAGTCGTCTCACGTCATCGTCACAACTCACGACTGGATGCACTGGAGGGCACCCTCGACGAACTGCTGCGACGAGCAGATGCAGGCGAAGTCGGTGACGCCCGAGCAGCCCGAAGCCTGGGCACCCTGGGTAGCGCAGGTGAGGATGCAGGGGTTGATGGTGCTGGGGTCGAGCCTGGGGGGAGGGTCAGCGGCTGATCGGAAAGGTAACACGGGGTGTGTGGGTGGGTAACGCATCGTGGCCCAGGCCGGCACGATTGGTACGGGGCTTCAGGGCGGGCAAGGCGGGCCATCGTGCGGCGGCGTGGGCCTTGCATGGTGATGGGTGTGACGCGTTTCCGGCTCTTAGGGATGTGAGCCGGGCGACGTCCGTCGCGCACACAGCGACGAGAGCTGGTGCTTGTGCAGTCGCGATGGACGCTGTGTCGTGCGGACGGACGACAGGGAAGGTTGGGTGGATGGCGAGGCCAGACAGAAGGAAGGCGACGGTATGTGGGGCCGCCGGCAGAGGCAGAGAGGGAGAAGAGACTCACTGGGCAACAGCGACCGAAGCGAGGACAGCGGCGGCGGCGAAGTACTTCATTGTGTAAAGAAAGTGAAGGGGTTTTGGTGGTGCGGGTTGAAGGCTTCGAGAGAGGTAGAGAGCAGGCGAGACGTGGGGATGAGGAAAGGAGCAGTAGAGAGACAGTACTTTATAATAGATGTGGGGAGGGGGGGACTGGAGGGGGGGAGAGGCAGATGCGAGAGGGATCCACACAAGGGCAAGGGAGAGCGCGCGGGGGTAGGGACTCCCGCGGGGCGGGGAATAGGGTTACGAATGGCATCCAAAAGGCATCAAGGCACAAGAGCAGAGGGTCCCGGGGTTCAACTTGTCTACTTGCCGCGGGAAGGGCCCAGATGGGTGGGTGGTGGCCGTGGGCATGGGGGCCGGGCCAGACGCCCAGGTTGCCCAGGTTGAATCTGCATCTGAATAGCCCAATGGTCGGTCCGAGCCCCGCGTGCCGTGTGCCGTCCGTGGCCGGAGTCGCCCGGCCCACGCAGGACAGATGTCAGATGGACAGCTGGGGTGAGTGGGCAGGTGCAGTGCATGGGATGATTGTTCCTTGGCGGTTGGATGAATCTGGGCGCTCTGTGATCCGAAGACCGCGTCTCTGCCCTGTTGCCACTGTTGTGCTCACCTCAGCGCTCTCGATTTGGACCTCGCACCTCGCACCTCGCATCTCGCACCTCGCACCTCGTTGGTAGATCCTTTGGTTGCCTGGTTGGCCTTTAGCCTCTGGGTCTCACACTGAGCCCCTCTGAACCTCTGCCCGGCTACAACCCAAATTGCTTCCTTTGGTCCTGTGTCTCTCCTCTCTCTGGCGCTACCGCTGTGCAACTCAGCTGCGCTCGCCTGACCTCCGCAAAACATTCAAGACTCCTTTAGTCTGTGATCTGTCAGCTATCGTATGCATAGTGTCCTGCTCTGACTGGTGTCCCCGCGATTGGCCGTTGCCCGAGTCTAGAGTACGCCTCGTCCCAACTGGCCAGCAGCGGGCCTAACCGCCTCCCGAAGCCTCCCAAGCCACATGCCCAAGGCGCTCGATCCCGTCCTTCCAAGGACGCTCCAGGCTTCTGGTAAGGTTTGGCTGACAGTTGCCAGCCGCTACGTGTTCCTACGTCCTGTGTACATGGGCGCGTGCTCCGCTCCAGCTTCCTTTGACCGCGGGCCGTGACCACTCAAGTCTTCCTTGGGATCTTGGCCGCAGCCAACGCCGCTCCGCGCAGTCCGCTGCACCGGCGATTCCTGCTGCGCCGGCTATTCCTGCTGCCCCCCCAATCAGCTCCCCCGGCTTCTAGCATCCGCACGGACACGCCCCCGCCCCGTGCAGAGGCGTGCAGCCCGAGAGCAGCGGTGCCCCCGTTTCGTCTCCAGTCGATCCGGCAACTCGCTCATTGCCGTAGCGTCGATTGATGCTGCGCTCGGTGCCCTCGGCACCCTGGGGCCCATGTTGCCAACCACAGACTCGCACATGGATCCGATGTTGGCCGCATTGGCCGGCCCGGCGACCAGACGCGGCGCAGCACACAGACAGGAGCGGCAATTGATGGCAAAGTGGGATGAAGATCCGATCCCTGAGGAGCGCGAGTCCCTTTGCGTCAGCGGCATGAAGGTTGCACCTGACGCACGAGAGCAACTGGCGAGGGCCTCGAAGCGAGAGGGTTGAGCGGCATGTGCTAGCGGACAGATTGTGGGGCCAACCGGTATTTCGACCAAGCTAGGACAGGGGCAGGGCACGGCACCGGGCATGCGGGGACCGGCCGGTGAAATACACCCAGGGTACGTGACAACTCTGTGGTGCTCATGCGCCTCTTGTGACCCGCTGCAGAACAGAGCTAGCCAGAACTACGACTGAGATTACCTCATGTGGAGGGGTGCAATAGAAGAAATGACGCTTGGCACTGCACCGCCTCGCTGCTAATAACAATCCATGCGCAGCAGGCACCCAACGATTGCACTTTTGTCTCTCGACATTACAACTCTCCCAACATTTTGGGCGCGGAGCAGCGGCGGGCCGGCATCACGCCGACCAGGCCGAGGACTGCGCGATTGGCGAGTGACCGAGCGAACAAGAAGCATTCACGGCCCAACACCCCCCGCCACGCCGGCCCGTGCAGTGTTCTCGCAGTGCCTATCCGACATGCTCCAAAGGCGTTTCCATCAATCCCATAGAGAAGACATTTGGAGGACTGGGCTTGGTTAATGCTGATAATATCAGCTGTTGTTTGGTCCGTGTGCCGCCACCGTGCGCCCCTCGCTTTGAGCCCTGAATACACAGTTAGCTCCACACGTGGATCAGTTTCCCTGACATCATATACCCTTACCTCCACCCGCCTGTTCGGGAATCCCCACAGTTGATTTGTTCCTGGGATTGTCAGCCAAGCAGCGACTGCCACTCGCCTCTCTCGGGCATACATCACCGTCCCACGCAGCTCCTCCCTCCTCGCATTCCCTGGCAAGCTGGCAAGCTCGACACGCGACTGACCTTGGCTCCCGTCCAATTCACTCTCCCTGCTCACCTGCAAACCACATGCACACGCTGCTCACTTGACGCCACACCAAAGCACCTGCTCGCGCGCGCACCCAAAGCTACATCCGTCCATGGCAGGCACCTCACGCGTCGACGCGTCCTCCCGTAATGTGGTCTAGCTCACTGTGGCTGGTGGCTGGTAGGGCCCTTTCTCCTTCCGACGGCCTGGCCCAGTCCCAACCCAAAACGGACGTGTGGGCGGGACGCGCCCTGCACCCTCCCGACACCTCACCCGGCACCCACTCCCGGCCACCGGGTCACGCCCGTCGAGCGGCACACTCCGGCAAGCGTCCCCTGGCGTGTGACATGTGCCACTAACGGCTTTCGTGTCTCGCCCATGTGCAAGTCGCTCCTGTGCAAGGTGCAAGCGACAGGCGAGCTAGGCTGCCGACCTGCGACCTGCCCATGTGGGCTAGTCTCTCCTTCGCGCTCTCTCGGCGACCCGAGCCCGCGCTGCGCACTTCTGCTGCGGATGGCGGTCGACTGCGGATGGGCTGGCGCTTGGACGTGCGCCATCGCCCATCCCACAGCTCGCAACCAGTCTGCCCTGGAATCGAAGGAACTCCCCGCTGCCGTCTGCTCGAGCCTTGATCCCACTCCACGACGCTGGATCGGTCGACGCGCTCATGTCATGTACTCAAGAGGTCTGTCGGCCGTCGGTATTCGGGCGGCCAAAGGACGCCGCTATGCACCAGCTGGCGGGTCGGGCGTGGCGGCCGGTCTGTGGGTCATACGGGGTTGTAAAGTTCCCTCACACCCTACCCTACCCTCCCCACCCCCACAGTTGCACAGAGACGACCTGTGCACCTCGCTCACAACTCTCCCTGTGCACGCTGACCCGAGAGTCACATCTGAACAGCTGACCAGACATGCAAACCAATCGATGGGACACAGGCGCGTGCGGACGTGACTGACTTGCCCGATTGCTCAATGCCCTCGCACTTGGCCTCCATGGCAGAAGACAGAAGCTGGCACGAGGACGAGCGCAACTTGACGTCCAGGACCCAGCCAACCGGAGAGAGGGCTGGCCAGGACATCCTGTATACATCACACAGTACTCATGTGAGGTCTCCACCTCTTCTAACTTGCCAGACGGTATACAACCTACAAAACTTTACGCAGCTAGCGTTCACAAGGCCCTCCGTCTAATCCTAGCGCAGCTGACGCTTCGCCTTCTTCGCGACTATGGGGCGCTCCTCGCGCGCCTCTTCGACCACCTCTCCATCCTCGGGCGTCTCGGCCTGCTTGCGTTTGCCCACCCACGACTTGAGGTCGGCCATCGGGGGACACTCCTCCAGCTTCTCGTCCTGGAGCGAGGTCGTGATGACCGGTGCCAGGTCAACGAGCACGTCGGGGTCCACGAGCTGGTCCCCACCTCCGACCAGCTCGGCCTGCTCGGAGTCATCCATCGAGACCGGCGAGACTAAGCCAGCCTCGACCTGGCCCTCGACGCGCTCCCCGCCCTTCGCTGTCGGCGCGAACTCGGGCTGGTCTGTCCTGGTTGACGTTCCGGGCACCAGTCCGAGGCGGGAGGGGTGCACAGCCCCCGCGGCCCGCGGCGCAGCCATGTTCGCGGGCGCGGGCGCCGCCGCCGTCGAGGAAGTGGGAACATTACCGTTGACCTCCGGGGGCTGCCGCTCGGCCCAGCGCACACGGGGCGTATGGGTTCTGCAGAACTGACGGGGTCCCGGCTGGAACTTGTCGTGCGGCCACCGCGTCGAGGAGGGCGAGCTGCCTGGCGGTGAGCTGTGATGGGGGAGTCACTCACTGCTAGAGCAACTCGACGCCATCTCCAAGACATCCCGGTCCCGGTTGCTGCTACTCGACGCGGGCTCCCCGCGGTAGCGCATGGGCGCAGACAGCGTTGACTTGCTCGTGGCGGCGGACCACTCGCTGCTCCCCCCGCCGCTCGCAGGGTGGATCATCCTGCCGATCGCGCTCGACAGAGCAGTGTCAAGCAGGTCCGAGAGGGCAGGGTTCTCGGCGGGAGGGGCCGAAGGGCCCTTGTCCGCGAGGATCACTGTGACCTGGCGTTAGCGACTGCCGCCGGGCCGAAGGGCGCCGCCGAGTGTGACGCTCTTACGACCGTGACTCCGCCCGGGGAAGGAATGAACTCACGTCGAAGTCGTGCCATCCGTCTCCAGTCAGAACGGGCAGGGACTGCGTCGCCGTCCAAGTCGTGCTGTCTGCCACGCGCTGCGCGCAGAGCTCCGAGCCACCAGTGCCCACGGTGACTGAGATGCCCTCGGGAGGGCTAGAGGGGCCGCCGAGGCGGGCGAGGAGAGCAGGCTGACATTAGCAGGTTGGGGGGCAGCGTGGAGTCTGACGGTGGTGGGGGAAGGGGAGGAAGGTGCTCACCACAGGCTGAAAGGCCTTTGGGTTGACGTGTGCGCTGGACCGCTCCTCCTCGTACGCACGCTGCGCCTTCTCCGCACCCTCCAGTTCGGCCTCATACTTTTGGCGCATCTGCCTTCCCGAGCCGGCGATAAGGCTGCGCAACTTGGCGATCTTCTCGACACGGTTCGCGGCACGGTCCTCGGCGCGCTGCCACTCGCTCCCCGTCATGGCGTTCCTCAGCTGTGCCTCGTTCTCCACCTGCTCGCGGCGCATGGTCCGCTCGTCGGCCTCTTCGCAGCGCACCTTGCACTCGCTCGTCTGCTGCGGCGCGCGGCGCTGCTTCGCCCCCTGCTGGTGGTGCAGCTTGGACTCGTACGCTTCCTGCGCGCGCTCGGCCGCCATGAGCTCGGACCTGTGCTTGTTGCGCTGCTTGTTCTCCGGGTCGGCTGCGAGGGCGCGGAGAACGGCGATATTCTGAAGACGGTGTTTTGCGCGTTGGGCCGCTTGGTTGGGGGTGAGCTCCATGTTGATGTTAGAGGGAGGGGGGATGGGAGCGGAGCGGGGAGGAGGGGAGGAGGGGAGGAGGGGAGGAGGGGAGGAGGGGAGGAGGGGAGAAGGGGAGAAGGGGAGGGGGCAGTGAGTGAAGTGAAGTGAGTGAAGTGAAGGGAGGAGTGGAGTGGAAGAAGGATGCGACGAGGGGCGCGAGGTGAGGGGGAGGGAAGGTCGCTGTGTGCTCCCCGCTTACCGCTGATCTGGCACACACAGTCCAGTCACCTCCAACCCCGCAGAGCTCGCAGGCCCCGCAGTCGCACATTGCACACACGGCGCATCATGATGCCCATATGCCCCCAACTGCGAACAGCTGGTACCTACCACACCCCGGCTGCTTGTGATCATCAAACTGACTATCGGTTCTATGCGACAGGCTGTCCCTCCCCCTCATCGCCCGTTGTCGGCAGGGTACGTCCCCTCGCTACTGCGCTACTACCATGCTGCTCAAGACAGGTCTACAATCTACGAATGCTCAGCTCTACAAGAAGCAGGTTTAGGAAGCATGGTTGCACAGAAACACAGCTCTACGAGGCTGGACCTTTGGTTGGCGTTCGGGTGGACGACGGACGCGGTGGCTTGCAAGCTTTAGAGTAGGTCTTTTGGACGAGGCGACATCCCTCGTCCAGACCTTCGTGCAGCGTGCCGAGAACGATCGTCCTGTGGTCCTCCTCGAGCTCGAGGTGACCCAGACACTCGGTCATATCCTCGTCCAAGCTGGCAGCCAACTGGCTGAACATCAGGCGCATCGAGCAACGAGTCCGATGGATGGTACAGGGGAGGCACTTCTCCTTGCTGTCGACGCGAGTGGGAAGGTCACGGGAATGGGGCTCGGGGTCGTAGGGTTCCGGGACGTGGGGTTCCACTTGGGTGGACCCGACGTGGGCGGCGTCGGATTCCATCGGGGGGCGTACGTGCTTTATGTACAAAAACGACGTCGTCGGAGGAGGTGTCGGATGCGGGGGCTTGCTGCTGGCTCTTTTTTGCTGCTGGCTCTTTGCTCGTGGCAGGCGCAACTGTCTGACATTAGCTTCGATGCCTTCCTCGCTGGCTCACCCGGTCTTTCGCCGTTTGAACCTCGTGTGCTCTTCTGCGATTGTCTGGTGGACGTGCTTGCGCGCCCGAGCGGCCACGGAGCCTTCCCCGGTAGTCTCGCCGCCACCGCGCAGGATACCGTCGCCGGTGTCGCCGTGGATGGGCTGGGTGGTATTGTGCCCCTGACTGGCCTTGGTGTGGCTCATAGTGAAGAGAGGTGGAGAGGGGAAGAGTGGAAGGAGAGTGGGAGAATGGAAGGAGAGAGGAGAGAGGAGATGAAGGTGGGAGAGAGGTGGGTTGGCGCCTTAGCCCACTGCCCAGTCACCTCCCACCCCAGCTCACACAGGCGGCGCCTCCATGACACCTCGACCCTCGGAGAGTCCCATTGGCAGACCCGTGGCGCAGTCTTCTCGTACTCCTCTTGCCACGGACTGTCTGTCCGACTGTACGGGCTGGCAGTACGGCCTCCGCCATGCGGCTTGCGAAATTGCTGGACAGTAATCCCCTCGCGGTTCCATCGTCCACGCTCTACAAGTATACGAATGCTCATCTCTACAAACACAGGGTTCCACCGCATGGTCCCACAAAGCATAGTTCTACAAACCACAGCTCCACAAGGCCAGACGTTGGGGCGCGCATGCTCGGCAGCCTCAGGTGAGGCGGCCACCCTCCGAGAAGAGGCCTCGCCCTCCTCCAGATGGTCGCGCACTGCACGGAGCATGATCTCCTTGTGGGGTCTTTGATGTGAAGGTCATCCAGACACCCGGACACACCCTCGTCTAGGCAGTAGGCCTACTGCCAAAACTTCGGCTGCCACCGGTTGCTCCCCGCATGAGCGGCCGCCTTGGAGATCGGTGCGCCGCTGGATGGCTCGGGCTCGGCGGCATGGGGTGGCGCAGCAGTCATGGATGGCAGCGCCGCCTTGGAGGTCTGCGCGCCATTGCATGGCTCGAACTCGGCGGCATGGGGTGGCGCAGCAGCCATGGATGGCGGCGCCGCCTTGGAGGACACCGAGGTATCGGAAATCTGATTGATATCTGAAAAACCTTTGGGGCAGCTTGTCCCCTGCAGCGCGCAGTAGGTACAGTCCCCTGTGCCGTCCTCGCGGAGACAACGCGTTTCTCCAAGCGACACTCGGCATCTATGACATGCGTCCTCCGCATCGCACAGGACAGCGGTCTGCAGACGCCGCAAAGCAAGTTTCAACCGCTTCCAGCACTGGAGTCAGCACAGCCCAGTCTCAGCACCGATTGCTTACGTCCCGCAGTGTCTCCTCCGCGGCTCCTGACTTCGCCTTCATGAAGTGCCGATTGACGTAGGCGACGACGTCGGGCCTGTACTCGTGTGGCATCTTGAACGAGCGGTCCTCGGACTTCCTTGATAACACGACTGCGATCATGCAGTGGTCGAGGGAGGTGATGACGCATTTTATGTCGAATGGGTAGGGGTTGGGTACATCACGGGGTCTGCTGTCAGTCCAGTTGGTGATGATAGGTCCACTGACAAGGCTGAGCCATGGTCCTGGTTGTCTGAGCCAACGCCCGCCTCGTGGCCACGGGCATCGGGCACCCCGCTGTCACCGACGCCGTCTCCATTCGGCACGGGGTCACTTTCGTTGTCGTCGTGGTTGGAGTCCTCCCCGACGCCACTGCCACAGATGCGAGGAAGGTCTCGTGGAGGACCGGGCTGGAAGGGGTAGTCGTTGTGCTCCACCTTGTCGGGACCGTCGCTGCGTTTCACCTCGACGGAGCCAGCCTGCTTGATAAATACGACCTCGTCGTCCGAGGTGTTGTCCGCGAGGGATCGTTGGCTCTTTGCTCGTGGCACCCACACCGGCCTGGTATTAGCGTCGGTACCTTCCTCACGTCGCCTCACCCGGTCTTTTGCCGCTTGGAGCGCGCCTGGAGTTCCCCTGTATCGCCTGTCGTGTAGCGGGTGTCCTTGTATGCGCAAGCAGGGGTCACAGAGCTGGCTTCCCCCACCGTCAGGCCGTGTCCGCCACCGCTCAGAGGGGTGCTGTTGACGGCGGTGTCGCGAGAGAGGTGGATGGGCTGGGTGCCGTTGAGGTGGCCCTGCTGACCAGCGCTGGTGTGGCTCATGGTGAAGAGTAGTGGCGGAGACAGGAAGAGAGGAAGGAGAGAGGGAGAGTGAAGGCTGGAGAATGGTGGGTTGAAGGATGGTGGGTTCTCTCCTTTAATCCCACTCCGCAGCACCCTCGCACCCTCCTCGACGCGTCAGTAATACCTCTCCCTATACACGGTATCAATGCATTGTAAGCCTTACTTCTCCACGCCCGTGACGATCCCCCGCCCCAACCTAGCAATCTCCGCGACCACCGCCTCCTTGTTGAGCGCCACGAGCGCGGCCTCGCCCTTCGTCGGCGCAGCGTTGAACCCGACGAAAGGCTTGAACGCGCGCGGCACGCTGCGCGCCGGGTTCCACAGCAGCCCGAGGGCGCGTCCGCCGTGCGCGTCGTGGAACACCCGCACCGCGTCGCCGTACACCCGCTGGACGTCGGCGACGAGGAGGGAGGCGGGGTCGAACCCGAGACGGAGGGCGCGCTCGTTGAGGGAACGCAGGGCACCCTCCCACTGCCGCGGCTCGGGGGCGAGCGCCTCACCTGCGCGCGTGCCCGGCACGAGGGAGAGGACGGCGTCGTAGTGCTCGAGCGGCGTCGCGAAGAGGGACGCGACGTCCAGCTCCCCGCTGTCCACGGCTGTCGAGACGAGGCCGAGGGTCGCCTGTGCGAGGGCCGCGACGCGGCCCGCAATCAGCGGCCCGACGCGCCCGGTCCAGCGCGTGCCGGCCGCGTCCGACTCGGTGACGAGCGCCCACGCGGCGTGGGCTTCCTTGTCCGCGCTGCGCGCCTTCTCGAACGCCGCGAGCGCGGTCGCCCGCAGCTCGGCGTCGAAGCGCGGGCGGCCGGACGCGCTCGCCGCATCGCGCGTCACCGCCTGCAGGGGGATGAAGGCGGGCGAGGCGCGCCAGTCCCACGACGCGAGGAACGCGAGCGTGCGCAGGAACCCGGCGGTGGCGGAGGCGGGTGGTGCCAGCGCCCCGGGGTCGAGGTAGGACCGCGCGGTGAGCAGCTCGAGCGCTTCGGGGGTGACGTCGCCGGCGGTGAGCATGTGCGCGGCGGCCCAGCGCTTGAGCAGGCGGGTGGCGGTCGAGAAGGACGGGAAGCGGTGGTGCAGCGGGGCGAGGGACGCGTGGTGTGCCGGCGTGTGCTGGAAGCGCGCGGTCCACCTCGCCAGGGCGGGGACGACGAGGCGGCGCGGCGGCTGGGGCAGCTGGTTCGGCAGGCCGGGGGGAGGCGGCTCGAGAGCGCGCTGGAGCAGCGTCGCCTCGCGGTCGTGGTGGATGCGCACGCGGAAGGCGACGCCCTGCGGCATGAGCACCTCGAGGGCCGCCTGGTCGTCGATGTCGGACGCGTCGGCGTCGAGCGCGATGGACACCTTGACGCCGCGCAGACGGTTCTCGGCGACGCGTGCGAGCTTCTCAAACAGCGCGAGCTTGAGCTTCTGGATCGCAGCGAGGTCGTCCGGCCACCGCGGGGAGGACTCAAACTGCAGCGTCACCTCGGCGACGGGGACGTAGCCAAGGCAGTCGGGGGCGGCCGCCGCGCGGCCTGCGTCGATCGGGTGGGGCACAAAGGTGGACGAGTAGCGCAGCAGTTCGGAGGCGGGCGCGACGTGCAGGACGGCCAGGGGCAGCTCCGAGTCGACCGACTTGAGGAGGTTGTAGAGCGCGTCGTAGCCCTGCATCATAGGGGAGAAGCCGAGCTTCTCGCAGCCCTCGGTGTTGATCGCGTCACGCACGCTCTCTGGCACCTGGAGGATGGAGAGCCACTCCTCGGACGTCGAGATGGGCGATACGGAGGCGCTGAGGTGGAGCTCGAGCAGCCACTGCACGGCGCGGAGGGTGATGAGAGCCTTGTCCTCGGGGCGGGCGACGGACCAGACGACGGACTCGGCGATGGCGCCGTTCGGGAACCGGCGCAGCTCGGCACGCTTGCCCCAGAGCTCACGGAACACGGCACACTCGTCCTCGTTGTCAGATGCGGGGCCCATGAACAGCTCGCGCGTTGCCTCTGCGCCGTTGAGGAGGAGCCCGACGGCGAAGGTGGTCGGCGAGAGGACGCGGGTGTGGACCAGCTTCGCGCGGTTGGTCAGGCCGTGGCGAATGAGCTCGGCGGCGCGGCGCGCGATGCGGTCGATGGCCACTGGGTGCTCGGCGGCCTGCACGGCGTCGGCCTCAAGCTTGGCCTCGGACGCGTCAACGACCATGTACTCGTCGAACGAGGCGGGGCGAAGCGTCTGCGAGTGGAGGAACATGTCGGCAAAGTGGTCGGCGGTCGAGTCCTCGAGCATCGCGAGCGTCTCACGCGCATAGTGGCGCAGGAGCAGCACGTCGCCCTTCTCCCACCCGGCGAAGATGTTGACACTCCCCGTTGGGTCGACGAGGATGTTGCTGAACGCGCCGACAAACTCGGGGCGGGGGACGGCCTGCTCGCCGGCGATGAACACGGGGGTCGCCTCAAAGTCGGTGTTGGCGAGCATCTCCCACACGGCGCGGAGCGCGCCCCACGCGCCAAGGCCCTTGCCGAGCCCGCGGACACGCTTCGTCGCGGCGCGGGAGCCGCCCTTGCCGCCTATGTCGGCACCCTCTACGACCCAGGTGAGGAGCATGGCGGCGAACCAGCCGCTCGCGCCACGGGCGCGGGCGAGGCCACGGCGGGCAGCCCAAACGCGCCACAGCGCGAGGAACTTGTCGACGGTGCGCTCGCCGCTCATCGCCTGGCTCAGGTGGTGGAGGTTGAGGAGGTGCGCCTTCTGCAGCGTGTCGAGGAGGATGGCCGTGCTGCACAGCGGGGTCGGGCCTGCGTCGTCGCCGCGCACCAACGACTTGGAGGGGTACAGCGTGGCGAGTGGGAACGTGTTGGCGGGGACGGACGCGTGGATGCGCACCTCGAGGGCGTGCTTGAGGCCCTGAGCCTTGCCGGCCTCGAGGACGACGATGGGGCGCTGCGCATCGAGGTTCTCCCAGCGGACGTGGACGCCAGCGAGCGGCCCACCCTTCTTGGCGGCCTTCTTGACTCCCTCGGCGATGACGGCGAGGTAGTGCGCGCGCTTGTGGAAGTAGCGGTACGCCGTGCGGTCCTTTGCGGAGAACATGTCCTGCTGTCAGCTGAGACGCACCAACCAGCTCACCTGGGGCATCATGACGACAATGTCGACGTTGCCCGCGCGCCCCTTGCCGGCCTTGTGTCCGCCGCAGACGGCCCACGAGCCGCCGACCACGACCTCCGCGGGCGCGGTGAAGCCGAGCGTCCACTTCGGCTCGCCCTTGAGCGGCGAGAGGGCGGATGGGCCGGGGAACGGGATCGCGCCCTTGCCCAGGCGCGCCTCGGCCTTGCGCGGCGACACGGCCGGCAGCGCGGGGAGCGCGTGCACGAGGTCGTGGACGGCGCCGAGGAGGTCCTTGAGCGCCGGCGCGGGCTGGGCCGACAGCAGCGTCGAGGAGAGCAGCGACTCGAGCTGCAGCGCGAATGTCGTGCCGCCCGCGGACTCGGCGGCGCGCAGCTCGTCGAGCTCGGCCAGCGTCGGGGGCTTGTACAGCCCGCGCGAGCGTGACGGGCCCGCGGCCGGCGCGGCCTCCTCCGCATCATCACCGCCGTCGAACTCCTCCACGCCCTCATCCCCGTCAAACTCCTCCACACCGTCGTCCTCGTCCATCGCCTCGTCGTCGTCGTCGTCGCTGCTGAACTGGGGGTCGATCATGGGGTCGATGAGGGTCGGCGCAGCAGCGTACGCCTCCACCTCATCGTCCGTGTCCACGGGCGAAGCCTTGCGCTGTTGTCAGCTAGGTTGATCATCCAGCTCACCTTCTTGGGCGTCGAGTCCTGGCCCAAACTCTTTCGCTTTGCCATGGTGGATGTGATGTTGTTGAGCAGGTCGGTGGAGGAAACCTCCCAATCTTGAAATTTGGCGCGTGTGTGGCCCCGCAAAATTCACCCCCTCCACCCCTTGAACCCGCGTCCGCCTCCGACGCCGACTTTGCATCACCACCATGAGCGACAAGCCCCCAGCACCAGCACCGCCAGCAGACCTGCAGGTCGACGACGACGCGCCGCCCGCGCCGTACCGCCCCAACCCGAAGATTGCGGTGGTCGTCGCCGGCGCCGCCGTGGGTTTCCCTCCTTGTATTTTTCCTGACCCCAGCTCGCGGTCACGGTCGGCCTGACCATCCTCGTGATCCCGTACGTGCGGCAGGCGGCCAAGATCCAGGCAGCCGAGGCGGCCGAGCACGCGCTCAAGGAGGCGGCCAAGGCGTCGCGCGCGGCCGAGGCCGGCGAGGCACCTCCGCCGCCCCTCACGTTCCGCGAGAAGCTCGAGGCGCTCAAGAACGCCAAGGCGGACGAGGGGGCCGAGGAGGTCAACGACGAGCTCGGCGAGCCCGTCGAGCCCGTGTCCCCATGGCTCGGGTTCCAGGCGCTGGGCATCGCGACGGCCATCGTCGGCGTGTCCGCCGGCCTGGGCGTGTGGGGCGCGGCCAAGTGGCTCGGCGTCAACAGCGTGAGCTCATCTGGGCGGCAGCTGCTGTTGCGCTTTGCAGCTGACACCAGATGGAGGAGTTTGCGGCGCGCATGCGCGGATCGCTCGAGGAGACGTACCCCGAGCTGATCCAGCAAGTGCGGCGGGAGGGGGACGAGGCGCCGATCGACGCGCCCGACCTCCTGACGCGGCACGGCGAGTTCAACGAGCCCAAGTTTGACGACTGGATCCGCGGGATCGAGGCCGAGGAGGCGGCGGCCGCCGAGGCCGTCAAGGCTGCCAGCAAGGGTGTGGACACTGTTAGTGGCAGCGAGAATGGTGCGGCTGGCACCGGGCGCGCGGCGAACTACGGCTCTGTGCCGGTGCAGGACAGCCCGGTGCTCGCCGAACTCGCCGCGCAGCGTGCCCGCACCGAGGCGAGCGACGTGCGCCTAGTCTAGATCCGCCCCGGATCTGTGGTCATGTGCATCCTGCAACATCCCCCACTGCATACCGCGTGCCCACTCCGAGCCCGAAATTCGATAATCTCGGGGGCCGCGGAGTGACCGAGTTCCCACTGTGCCACCATGACCATTGTTCGGGCATGGGTGGGTGGCGAGCACCCCCCGCCATCATTGCAGACATAGAATGGCATCTCATATCGCGCCTAGTCTGGTATGGTTACGCGTGCTTGGCTCCCAAGCTTTCCGTTTTGACTTCTGACGGTATCCCCAGCATCTACAGTTATACTATCGCGGCGCGGCGTCTAGTCGCGGCCGTCCTGGATGTCAGCTGGATCTTGGGGGGCCTTACCTGGTGGAGGCGCTTGAGCTCGGCAAAGCTGTACCCGCCCTGGACCTTGTGGTGCTTGCTGGCGGGCTTCTTGTCGGCCTCGGCCTCGGCCTCGGCCTTGGGCTCGCGGGGTGCTGCGGCCTTGTCGCCGCCCGCGCCGGGCTTGTGGATGGGCACGCCGAACTGCGTCGAGAAGAGGGGGCCGCCCGTGTCGGGTGTCGTGCCGGCCCCGTGGCCGTGGGCCGCACGCGCAGCGAGGAGGGTGGGGCGCGCGAGCGCGGCGCGGCGGACGAGCGTGAGCATGGTGAGGCGGTTAGGTGGGGTGGTTGCGGTGAGGTTGACGTGGGCAGTGGTGGTGCTGGTGATGTGATGTGGCGTGCGGAAGATGCGTTCGATACAGTCGGTGGCGGGACCCGGGCAATGTTAGAGGCGAGACGGACGAGGCGGATGGGCACCAGAGAGACTCTCACGGCAATATATACCCAGAGACGCAGGTGAGGCACTGACGCGCACGCCCAGATGAGCAATCAGCGTCGAGGGAGGAGCACCAGGTCCCGCGTGCGTCTTGCCAACCGCAACTTGGCAACGGCGCCGGCGGCATGATCGAGCGCGCGCAGCCTCGGGTCTCGGGGCCTTGCCAGCCAGCAGATATTCGAATCCGACGAGGGGAGCGTAGAGCGCAGAGTGATGGCCGCTGGTGGCCGCACGGGTGCACGGGCAGAGGTGGTGGCCATCAGAGTGGAGAAAGGTACGTCACAAAGGTATGAGGCACGCGCTGGGATGATGGGTCAGCTGATGGGTGGCACAATTGTCCGCTACCGACTCCACACAGCCGACAGCTCGTGGTTGGACGACATTCTGCGGAAGCAACACGCAGAGATAAGGAGATACGAGGCCTGCGAATGTGCTTCAAGAGGTCACCTGCAGGCCGGGTGATGAGCGGGGCATGAGGAGCTGCGAGTAGATGACCGCCTGCTATACCCATAGCCGGTTGTGTGATCTTCACGTGGGCGCTCCACCGCCTAGTAACCCAGCATCCGAGGTGGTACGGTTGGGGTCACGCCAGCGATCGTCAAGTCTTAATCATCCTGACCGCTTGCTGATCACACAGACCGTGAGAAGCAGATCGATGGACGAGCCGCACAAACACAGCCCGACGTCATGGGACTTCTATATCTTCTTCGGGTCGCGTCGCGTTCGACTCGCTCGCGCTGGCGCGTATCTGCTCACGCGTACCTCCCTATCTCCGCCGCCCTCCAAGCGCACGCCTCGCCCATGCGCCCGCGCACACCCGACATATCCACACAATGCATAATGGTACACACCTCTCTACTTGTCCTTGTCGTCGGCGTTCTCCTCCTTGGCGCGCTTGACGTCCTCGGCCTTAACGCCTGCGGCCTCAGCCGCCGCCTCATTCTTCTTCTCCTCTGGCGACTTGGAGTCGTCAATCTCCTGCTGGACGTTGGCGATGCGGTTGTCGACTGTGCGGGTTAGCAAAGGTTCATGCTCAGCCAACACGCGACGTACTGAGGTTGTGCAGCGCGAGCACAGTGCGGATGATGAGGCCAAGGTACACCATGACGTTCTGGTCGTTGACCTGGACGCGGAACGCCTTGCCGAGGTCGACGTCGCCACCGAGCTGCGGCAGCAGCCCAACAATCTCCTGCACCTGGTAGATGATCTGGTGGTTGACGGGCATCTTGTTCTTGCGCACGTCGTTCAGGTACTCGGAGATCTCCACGAGGCGGGCGTGCAGGCCGCGCAGGGACTCGAGCTGCGACGCGACGCGGTTCGACAGGCTCTGCGTCGTGAGGAGTGAGCTCGACGCCGCGCCCCCAGATGCGGAGACGTCGCGCAACAAGTGCTCGACACCAATCTCCTCGGCCTCCTCGGCGTCGATCGTCGTTGGCACGTGCGTGAACGTCCGCTGCGTGGCGGTACCGTCGTCGCGGATCTCCTCAACTGCAAAGTACGCGTCGGTCGGAATACCGGTGTCGCCGCGGCCGCCGTGCGCGCGCACGTCAACGATCACCATCACGGGGCGCGGGCAGAAGCGCTTGAAGAGCTCGGTGATCTCGAGGTCGGACGAGCGCAGGCGCGGCCCGGTGTGGTAGAAACCTATTGGGCGCTCCTTGGCTGCAGGTTAGCACTACTGGCGTCACGAGTGTGAGGGTGCTAGCAGCTCGTCTGCACCGCAGCTGGACGTCGGAAACACCCACCGTTGACCTTCCGGAACATGCGCCACATCTCCTCCACGTAGTCGAGGTCGAGGAAGAACGTCTTGGGATCCCTCTCGTCCTCCTCGAACGGCACGGCGAACCTGCAGTCAGCCCAGCGCTCCGCCTAGCGGCGCGACGCACGAGTTGGCGACGTTGATGGTGTTGCCGTCATCCTGGCCGAGGAGCACGCCGAGCACGCGCTTCTTGTTCGAGAGGGGCACACGCGCGGCGTGGTCGACGACGGATAGGAGCACGAGGGGGTGGATCACGCTGGCGTCAGCTCGGCTTTCGATGCGGCAGCTGGGCAGAGGAAGGTGTTGGGACGACACCGTGAGCTCGTGCGCACTCACACATTGGTCGCGGAGAGCTCGTTGACCTGGTATTAGCGCTGCAGAGGTGCTGGAGCAAGCGCAGAAACGCACCTGAGCAGTAGTGAGGCCCGGCATTGTGCGAGCTTGGAGGATTAGATTGTTGTTGACGAAGGGTGGTCGAAGTTGTCAGCGTGCAGCGGACGACATCACCCAACGCGTCACCGTCCAGAACGCCATGTCAGGCCACGTGGCTCAATTTCCGAAACACCGATTAGGAACAACCTAATCAAACTGTCTAATCCCACAACCCACTAAGCATTTGTCATGTCTATTAGCTGCATATTACATAGTTCTATCTGTCCGTGGCGTTCTGATGCTGCCACTCATACGCTACACCCACGGGCTCCCGACCTGTTTGACCTTCATGAACCGGCTGCGCATGATGAACAGCCCCCCCGTGATCAGAACACACCCGCCAAACAGGGAGGCAGGCAGGTAGTTGGGATAGTGGTCGATGAGGACGGCGATGATGGGTGGGCCAGCCATCCAGAACCAGGACGTGGTGAAGAAGCACATCCCGAGATACAGGCCAGCCTGGCACAAGTCAGCGGGGGCTTGGGAGTGGACCGCATGAGGGTACCCACCTGGTTGACGTGCGGGGCAAAGCTCGCCGCGCCGGGATTCAAACTCGCGCCGTATCCGCCGCTCGTGATGCCGTATATCCCGAGATACACCATGATGGTGGGGGTGGTCTTGGTGAGCGTCCAGAACATCTGCATGACCCCGCTGGCGATGGCGAAGGTCATGAGGACGTTGATGGGCCCCGTCCGCGCCGCGACGATGAGGGGCACGGTGCGGCCGATGATGGACACGCCGTTGGAGATGGCCGGCGCGTAGTTTGCGATTCCGACGGGGACGCCGCGGCTCGTGGCGTACGTCACGCCAAAGGTGAAGGGGGCGTAGATGGCGAGGACGCAGAGGCTCGCGCCTACCAGGAAGGTGGAGTAGGCCTTGTTGCGGTAGACGGAGGGCGAGAGGATCGCCAGCTCCTTCCTTGGCGGGACGGTGGTGCTGAGCGTGAAGAAGCCGATGGCGGTGAACAGCATGACAATGAAGGCCACTGGTGTTAGATTGGTTGGGCTGTGACTCACGGACTCGCATGCTCCACCCGAAGCCGATGGCGGGGAGCATGTAGTTGAGCGTGATGGGGAGGTAGATGCCGGCCACGGCCGAGCCGCACGCCTGGAACCCGAAGACGAGGTTGCGGTGGCGCGAGCGCGCAAAGTGGTGGCTGAGCGTCGCGACGGACGGGCTGAACATTGTGCCCATGCCGATGCCGGCGCAGATCCCGTGCGCGAGGAGCACCTGGTAGTACTCTTTGCTGATGCTCGCCATCATCAGGCCAAAGGTGTAGAGGCCGCCGCCGGCGATGGTGAGGTGCTTCAGATACCCGGCGTCGAAGAGGGGGCCGGAGATACACCCCAGCATGGGGCAGAGGCCCGAGTTGATCGCGCCGATCCACGAGATGGCCATCGCCGACTGGTCGGGGAGCAGCTCGTTCTCGTAGTACTGCTGGAAGACGCCGAAGGACTGTGTCATGCCGTCTGTCGTCAGCGGTGGACGGGAAAGAGAGCTCACAGCATGTCATGTTGATCACGACGCTGCCGACGACGTTCATCCACCCCTTCCACCCGGGCTCGACGTATTCGGGCGCTTTGCCCTCCTCGTCCGCCGACGTCGCGGGCGTGATGCCCTTCTCATCGCCCTCGCCAGCTTCGGAGATGGCCGCAGCCTCGGCGGGGCTCGGATTCCGCACGTACGGCGCGGCCTCGACGGAGAGGTGGCTCTGTGTGAGCCCGAGAGGATGCCCGTGCCCGTGGCTGAGTCGTCTTGGATCGCCGCTTTTCATGTTGGGGCAGCGGAAGAGGGGGAAGTTCGGCGGATATAGCTCGATCTACTGGCTGAGAAGAGGACTGGATGAAACATTGAGCGCAATCTCGCGAGTATAAGTCTGGCGGCGAGATGGGCGGTGTGAGAGGGTAGAGGAGCGGCACTTCCGGCGAGGGGGGTACTGACCCGGCCCCGGGGGCGGCGCAAGAAGTGCAGAACACCGGACACGGGCAGCGCCGTATATCCAAGTCCGATGTCCTTGGGTCTGATGCCTGTGTTTGCAACTCGCCCGTCGCCGGTGCCCGGCCGGGCCGCTGAGCCGCGTCGCAAATTCACCGAGGTCACAGGGTGGGGCAAGAATCTACTCATATTCTACGACTCGCGATGGTAGTAGCTCTCCATGCCCTCCAATGTTGAGTGCTGGTTTGCTGGCTTGTGCACTATGTCGGTGATGAGAGAGAGCTCCAACGGAAGTTCTGTGGACAGCGGTCAAGGCAGCGCTGTGAGTCGTGAGAACGAGGCCAAGTCCGGCAACCGGAGTCCGGAGGGCGGGATATGCCCGGCCCGGGCGATGTGACATTGTCGGATGTACTCTGGAAGTAGGCATCGGTCCCGTCATGTGAGTCACCATGATGGCCCAGATACCGTCTAGCACAAGCGCTCAACCAGTGGAAGGATTGAAAGGTCAGCGGGGGACGCTGTGGGGAATGAGTAAGCCGTCTCCCCTGGGCGCAGGTACATCTCGTCACGCAGGCTACTCGCATGTCACTGCTGCTCGGCGGGCTGGGCCCACTCGCCAACAAGGTAGCTCAGCGACTCGTCCGTCTCCCGGTCCCACGCGGGCGTCGCCGCAAACTCCTCGAAATCGGTTGAGCCCCATTCGATCTCCTCCGGAATTCCCGCCAGCGCACGGTGCACAAGCTCGAGGTACGAAGCGTGGGGCGTGTGGAACGCCTGGTAGACCACGTTGTAGAGGTCCGAGTAGAGCGCGCGCGCGAGGGCGAGGTGGTCCCGCGAGCTGAGCCAGTGGAGGTAGACGCTGGCAGGGATGGGCGCGCGAATGTTCGTCTGGCGTTAGCTTTGCAGGCACTCCCAGCTACTCCCAGCTACGACAACTCCACCGGACGCACCTTGACAAGCAGGCCCGCGTCGTGGCGCCCCTCGCCCTTCGGCCCGACCTTGACGTCGAGGCTCTTGTCTCTCCACTCGTCCTCGTTCTATCCCAGCATGAAGGGGGTCAGCCCGCTGAGCTTCCAACCCCCGCTCTCCATGTTCGCGGCCCAGCGTCCGGCGAGCGCCCCGCCGGCTTGATTCTCGGCCGAGGGGATGAGGGGCAGCATGGACGCCCACGGGGCGTAGTGCTGGTCCCAGGCTGGGCGGCAGCCCTGGTGCCCGGCGTGCGGAATGATCTTGTCCGCGAGGGGGAGGTCGCGCGTCAACGGGGGGAGGATGGCGGGGTCGATGAAGAGACTGCCGTCAGCTTCGTCTCGAGGGCGGTGAGATCACCTGGTGTCAGCTGGCTGGAAACGCTGGTCAGCTCACCTGCCGTTAGCTAGGGTATCTTCACACTAGCTCACCTGCTGTCAGCTCATGAACGCTTCTTAGCTCACCCCTCGCGCCGCTTGAACGCCTCGGCGAGATACTTGCGCCCCCGCTCTACGTGCTCTGGCGTGCTGGGCGTGTCGGGGTGCGTCCCTGTCGGCCGGCCGAAGAGGGAGAGGTAGGCCGCGACGTCGGGCTGGCTGACGGTCAGCTGCGCCTATGCCCGACAGCTGAGGCTAGAATCAGGACTCACTCGGCGTAGTCCCCGTGCTCGAGGTCGATGAGGCAGTCAGCGGTGTGTGTCGCGAACCCGTCAAAGGCGGGGCGGGGAGTGCGCGCGGCCAGCGTCTGGTTGCTCCGGGCGAGGAGACGAGTGGCGAGGCGAGCTGTGCGGCGGGGGAGCATGGTGGTTGTGGGACGTGGGAACGATGAGGTCAAGAGAGAGAAAGCAAGGTAGTTGAGGAATGCGGTGGTTGTGATGGCCGAATGTGAGGGGGGCGAGGAAGGCGGTGAGGGAGGCGAGTTTACACGGTGGCCTCGGTGATGGATCTGCTCGTCAGAAGCTGAGGGCGCGGTGCTGAGGCGCTGCGGATCGGCATGAGACGAGGGCGCAGGGGGCCCAAGGGGGCGCAGGGGGAACCAGCTCGAAGAGATCGATCACACGGCCCATCACCTTGTCTGCGGCTGGGTTGTGTACCACTTGGATCGACGTTCATTGGCATACCTGGGGTCCCCGCAGCCCCGCACCCCACCCAGGGGTCTGTGCATGGCGAATGGTGACGACCTGCGTGGTGAGCTGGCGAGTCGCTGGACATGAGCTGGTCCCGAGTGAGCACGTCAGACTACGGTACACGGCCTGGTGCGTGGTGCATGGTACAGTGGTGACCAGCGAGTGAACGTGCAAAGATGTGGAGGGCCGTGATGTCAAGGGCCTTCGGGTTAGTTGTCGTCCAATTCCCACGGCCCACCCCATCCCCAAGCCCACTCGTGCGCACCGCTGCGAGGTGTGCGGCTCTGGTACTCCGTCGGGGGTCTGGTCGTGGCAACGGGGACATGTTTGCGACCTGCGATGCTATTTAGAGTTGCACGTCGGAGGGTGGAAGCTTCAGAAAGTCCGGCGCGGGATGTTGGTGGCCTGGAGGTGATCGCCAGCGCCCGCCGCAGGGATCTGTCAAGGGGGGACATGGTGCACAGCCCGTGGGGCCGTGTAGCGGGCGGCCGCGGGCGGGTTGGTCAGTGCGCCTTGAGAAGCAAGTGCCTTGTCTTGTTCCTCGTGGTTCGCAGGCAGCGAAGCGAATGGCAAGCTGGGCAGCTTGGGCAGGCAGTGGGCTCTCTCTCATGCACGCGCGCTGCGGGGACGCGCCGATGGTAAGCGCAGCACCATTGCCGGACAGCCGGACCAATCGAGGTCGATGTAGTGGAAGGTGGTGCAGTGGTGGAAGGCACGGGGTGTCAGCCCGTCAGGGGTAGTGGGAGGATGCGAGGATGCGAGGATGCGAGGGAGAGGACAGTGTCCAGTCTGGGGCCTCGGCTTGTGACGTATGGTGGGATCAGCGCTGCTTTAACCCCCCCTCCCCCTGCACCCAATCTGATTCAACCTCTGCTGCCAGTCATGCCAGTCACCTGCCACCTGTCACCACACACACCCACACCCACACCCACACCCGCGCGTCCCACACATCCACATCCACCACACTCCTCACTCACACTCCACATCCCTCCGCTCTTCTCTCTTCTCTCTCCACTCCACTCTACCACTCCACCACTCGACCACTCTTATCCCTATCCTACTCACATTCTAAACACAATGGTAAGTCCCTCGCCATTCACGCACATCAAGCGGCCATCCTTGCCCCGTCCTCGACGCGTATGCCTTCCCGCCCTGCATCGGCAAGCGCCTTCCCCCACCCCGCCGCACTCCCATGCGAGGCTGCCGACACCTTCCCCCCTTGCCACTGAAGCCAAGCCCTAACCCCAGTCGTCCAACCAGCAGCAGGGCCAGCCCGGCCAGTTCGGCGCGCAGGGCCAGTACGGCGCCGTCACCGGCGGCG